>BQKN01062526.1:0-92073 GCA_022839385.1 Asparagus kiusianus
GGCGGCGGCTGAAGTGAGGTTGCCCTAGGCAACCTAGACGGAATTCCGTCTAGGTTTCAACCTAGACGGAATTCCGTCTAAGTTAACAATCAACCTAGACGAAAATTCCGTCTAGGTTGACTGTCAACCTAGACGGAATTTTCGTCTAGGTTGATTTTCCGTCTTATTTGTCAAACTAGACGGAATTTTCCGTCTAGTTTGACGTAATCTAGACGGATCAACCTAGACGGAAAAATTCCGTCTAGTTTGACTTAACCTAGACGGAAATTTTTTTCGTCTAGGTTGTTCCGTCTAGGTTGATCGTTTTTCTACTAGTGGATGCCTTTTGCACTAACAATAAAGCCTAGGAATACAAGGCTACTGATCATGAAGTTACACTTCTTTAGATTAATGTACAACTTGTTCTCTTGCAAAACTATCAGTAAATCCCTCAAGTGGTCCAGATGCGCAGTCTCACTCTGACTATAAATCAGGATCTCATCAAAGTAAACTACAACCAACTTACCGATAAAGGATTTTAATACCTTATTCATCAAACGCATGAAAGTGCTAGGAGCATTAGAAAGGCCAAAAGGCATGACTAACCATTCATACAGGCCTTCTTTTATTTTGAAAGCAGTCTTCCACTCATCTCCTTCTCTAATCCGAATCTGATGATAACCACTCTTGAGATCTATCTTGGAAAACACTTTTGATCCAGACAACATATCTAACATGTCTTCCAGTCATGGGATAGCAAATCGATACTTCAAGATGATCTTGTTGATAGCCCAACTATCCACACACATGCGTCACTCTCCATTGTTCTTCGGGACTAGTAGCGCTGGCACGGCACACGGACTCATGCTTGGTCGTATAAGGCCTTTCAAGATGAGGTCATCAACCTACTTCTGCAAAATTTCACCTTTCTTCGGGCTCATCCAATAGTTTGGCAAATTTGGTAGCCGAGATCCCGGGATGAGGTCATTCTAATGCTGAACGTCTCAAAGCATTGGTTATTCAGATGGAAGATCGTCAAGCATCACTGCATCGAATTGCTATAAGAGGGTCTGTACTTTAGGTGGAATTTCGATGGTGGCAGAGTCCTCTTTTCCCGAGACAATAAGAGCATAAACCTCATTGGATTGCTTCACATCTTTCATAAAGTCTTCATTGTCAACGACTAAAAAAGTCTTCTTTTCAGTAACATTGGTTTTGACAGGCCCCTTCTCGGTTAGAGGTTTGAGCACAATTCATCGACCATCCTTCTTAAATATATAAATATTATATTTCCCCCTATGCGTGACATCAATATCAAACTGCCATGGCCTGGCTAACAATATTTGATATGCATCCATCTCAACTACATCACACAACGCCTCATCGATATAAGTTCGGCCAATGGAAAAGATACCAGACACACCTCATCAACCTGCACTACATTACCCTTACGAATCGATCCAATCTTGTAAGGAGCAGGGTGATTCTCCATCTTAAAACCTAATTTCTCCACTATGCATCATGAGATAATATTTTCACTGCTCCTACTATCAATGATGACATCGCAGATCTTCTGTTTCACTGTGCATCTCGTGTGGAAAATATTGTGTCTCTGTGGTGGTTCTTCTGTCTTTGGGGCTAATAATAGTCGCTACACAACACATGAGAGTTGTTCCCCATCATTATCAGGATCCAATCTACCATCAAAATCTTCTGCATCGTCTTGGCCTACGTCCTTGTCTTCATGATCCGCCTTATACACAACACCTCTTTTAGGGCATTAATTGGATCGATGACTAGGTTGTCCACATCTATAGCACTTGATCGGGTCAGGCTTAGCATATAGGTTCGGTGATGTAGTCTTCTTTGCTATTATTGTTGGACCCTGTGCCTTCTCCGTTGTAGTATCTTGATCAGAAACAGTTTGAGACTATTTATTCCTACCACGATTAAAGCTTGTGCGCGACCCGTCAGAAGCTACATATGATCCTTTACTATTTCGGCCGAGTTGTCACTCCACCTTCTCAGTTAGGCTAACTGTGTCTGCTAAGGTATAAATATACTACAAAGATACATGATTCTGAATTGCCATCCTCAATTCTCCTGTATACCGGGACATCTATTGGGCTTCGCTCTCCTTTAAGTTGTTGCAGGATGATAGTCTATAGAACTCCTGTGTATACTCATCCACAGTTCTTCCACCTTGCTTATAATTTTGCTATTGTCCAAATAAAACTTGTTCATAATCACTTGGCAAGAAACGGGCCCTCAGTAGTTTCTTCATCTTTTCCTACCTTTCAAACTTTGACTTTCCTTAACGAGATTTATTCAAACAAACAGATTCCTACTAAGCTGAAGCTCTACCTTTGAGTCAGTAGGCATCAAGTTTACCTTACGCTCTTCTGGGATCTCCATATATTTAAAGAGTCTCTCTACTTCTGCAATCCAGTCAAGAAATTATTCGATATGAAGTTGCTCATTGAAAGATGGCAGATCCATCTTCATCTTAAAACCTCTAGCGTCATAATTTTCCCTTCATCAATGGTCTTTGCGATAAACACCACAGCGTGGGGCTGCATAGTTATCTTCCTCACTGTCGGATTCATCGTATGGAGTCGGTGGAGTCAGATCATGTCGTTGGCAACCACCAACACGATTTTGAACTCCTGCCGTGTTCAGACACTCAACTGCCATCGTAAGTCGCTCCATGACAGTCTTTAACTAATTAACATCAGTCTTTAGCATGTCAAACTCAGTTCAAGAAATAAGGGCTTCATCACCTGCCATCATATCGGAGGAACAAGGCTCTGATACCAATTGACGCAGCGCGAAAGTAGTAGCATCAGAATCCACCAAGGTGAAACTTCAAATCCATGAAGAGCTTCGAATCTACGAAGTATATATTGAAGAAAAATTAAAATTTTATTAATCAAAAGTTATGCCTCTAGGGCTTACAAGACCCTACTTAAATAGAAAAAAAATAAGGCTTTTACAAGGACTCAAACTCCTACAAGGACTCAAACTCCTACAAGGACTCTAACTTACCAAAATAGTAAAAAAATTCCTAAAATATTAAAATTCCTAAAAAGACTCCTTACAACCAGGAAAGTCCACTGGTTAAATCTAAGTTCAAATCTGCTTTATTTCCTAATCAAAATAGACTCCTAAAGCATTACTACAATTAGTAAAAACAGACAAAAATGCAGATATCTCTCAAACCGTAAGGAATTTGGTGAAACAGAGAAAGCAAACAAAACTCTTAAGGATCAGTTTGGATGGCTCAATCTCATCAAGATAGTTGATTTTTATATATAATTCATCCAATTACGACGTACAGTTTAAAAGTTATGGTCGTTTCTTCGAAACAAGTTATTTTCTTCGACCAGGCCCTCATTTGGGCTTGCAACTGTTCCACTTTGATATAAACATGTCTGCTGTGTGTTTTACATCAGTCCACCCTGCTTGAAAAGAGCTCAACCTCGAGCTTACACTTGCATAAATAGCTATTTCTTCTGGCGGGTAATACTCAAACAAGTCTGCAACATTGAAACTAGGAGATATACCCAAATCTGTAGGAAGGTCAACCACATAAGTATTGGCGCTAATTTTCTTCAGTGTTTTGCATGGACCATTCGTCTTATTCTTCAGCTTGTTGTAGGTACCCACGGGAAAACGTTCTATTTGCAAAAACACCATCACCGTGTCTTCCTCTTTAAACACCTTCTTCCTCCTGTGTTGATCAGCATCATCCTTATATTTAGCATTAGACTACTCCATCTTCTCCTTGACTTCCTATTGGATAGCCCATATCTTTTCAACTATATGATCTATAGGAACATTCTGTCCGGGAAGCTTAGGTAGTGGAGTAAGGTCAAGATAATGATTCGGAAGCCTTCCATACATAATCACAAAGGAAGCCTTGCCTGTTGTTCAATTCTCCATACAATTATAAACAAATTCAGCATGTGCCAGAGCAAGATCCCACTGCTTCGAACGATTGTCAAAGATAGATTTAAGAAGGTTACCGAGAGTGCGATTTACTACTTTAGTTTGGCCATTCGTTTGAGGGTGATAAGCAGTATTGAACTTAAGAGAAGTATTGAATCGCTGCCACAAAGTCCTCCAAAAGTAGGATAAGAACTTAGAATCACAATCAGATGTGATGGATATTGGCACTCCATGAAGGCGAACTATCTCCCGAAAGAAAAGATTAGCAACGTGGCTAGCATCTGCAATCTTCTTGCATGGAACAAAGTGCGCCATCTTTGAAAACCTGTCAACCACAACATAAATAGAATCCATACCTTGTTGTGTGTTAGGCAGTCCTAACACAACGTCCATAGAGATATCATGCCACGGCACATCAGGAACAGGTAAAGGTGTATACAATCTCGTATTCTGAGACTGTTCCTTAGCAACTTAACAAACTGGACAATGCCGCACGTATTTTTCTGTGCCCTTCTTCAGCTAAGGCTAGTAATATCGCTTTTCAATAGAAGCAATCTTCTTATCTTACCCCAAGTGTCTTCCTAACCCACCATCATGAAGGTCTCTAATTATCTGCTCTCTTAGCGAACTCTGGGGTATGCACAACTAATCGCCATGAAAAAAATAACCATCCTAAATTAAACTTTCCTTTGCATATAGCTCCTTTTGGTACTCAAATCCAGTCACTCTGCATACAGCTCCTTTTGGTACTCAAATCCAGTCACTTCTGCTTGCAAAGTCACCAACAAACCAGCTCTTCGACTGAGTACATCTACAACCTTATTCCACTGCCTAGATTTTTTGCTTTAAAACAAAGGTGAAAAGCTGCAGATACGCGATCCAATGAGCATGCATACGATTGATGGTAGTCTGACAATTAAGGGACTTCAAGGCCTGATGATCAGTATGAAACAAAAACTCTCGCGAGATCAAATAGTGCTCCTAATGCTTCAAAGACTAAACTATGGCATATAACTCTAGCTCATATGTGATCCACTTCTGTCGAGCTTTGCTAAGTTTCTCACTGTAGAAAGCAACTTAACGTCCTTCTTGAGATAGAACACCATCAATTCCTATGATGGATGCATCACAATCAACTTTAAATACCTTTTAAAAGTCTGGAAGTGCAAGTACTAGTGCGGTGGACAATATCTCCCTAATTAATGCAAAGCTACGATCCGCTTCTACTCCCCAATTAAACTTTCCTTTCTTCATGCATTCAGTGATAGGAGCTACAATACTGCCGAAATTTCTGATAAATCTCATATAGAACATTGCTAGGCCATGAAAACTACGAGCCTCACCGTTAGTCTTCGGTATAGGCCACTCTTGAATAGCACGCACTTCTCTTCATCATTATGGATGCCCTTTGTACTAACGACAAAGCCTAGGAATACAAGGCTACTGGTCATGAAGTTACACTTCTTTAGATTGATGTACAACTTGTTCTCCTATAAAACCGGTAGTACTTCCCTTATGTTGTCCAGATACGCAGTCTCACTCTGGCTATAAATCAGGATATCATTAAAGTAAACTACAAGGAACTTGCCGATAAAGGATTTTAATACTTGATTCATCAAACGCATGAAAGTGCTAGGAGCATTAAAAAGTCTAAAAGGCATGACTAACCATTCATACAGGCCTTCTTTTGTCTTGAAAGTAGTCTTCCACTCATATCCTTCTCTAATCTGAATCTGATGATAACCACTCTTGAGATCAATCTTGGATAACACTTTTGATCCAGACAACATATTTAACATGTCTTCCAGTCATAGGATAGAAAATCGATACTTTATGGTGATCTTGTTGATAGCCTTATTGTCCACACACATGCACCACTCTCCATTTTTCTTCGGGACTAGTAGTGCTGGCATGGCACACGAACTCATGTTAGGTCGTATAAGTCCTTTCAGGATGAGGTCATCCACCTACTTTTGCAAAATTTCTCCTTCCTTCGGGCTCATCCGATAGTGTGGCAAATTTGGTACTCGAGATCCTAGGATGAGGTCGATCTGATGCTGAACATCTCGAAGCATTGGCAATTCAGACGGAAGATCGTCGGGCATCACTGCATCGAATTGCTACAATATAGTATGTACTTTAGGTGGAATTTCGGTGGTGGTAGAGTCGTCTCTTCCCAAGACAACAAGAGCATAAACCTCATTGGACTGCTCACATCTTTCATAAAGTCTTTATTGCCAACGATAAAAAAAAGTCTTCTTTTCAGCAACGTTGGTTTTGACAGGCCCCTTCTCGGTTAGAGGCTTGAGCACAATTCATCGACCATCCTTCTTAAATATATAAACATTATCTTTCCCCCTATGCGTGACATCAACATCAAACTGCCATGGCCTGCCTAACAATATATGACATTCATCTATCTTAACTACATCACACAACGCTTCATCAATATAAGTTCAGCCAATGGAAAAAGATACTCGACACACCTCATCAACTTGCACGTCATTACCCTTACGAATCCATCCGGTCTTGTAAGGAGCAGGGTGCTTCTTTGTCTTCAAACCTTATTTCTCCACCATGCGTTAAGAGATAATATTCTCACTGCTCCTACTATCAATAATGATATCGCAGATCTTCTATTTCACTGTGCATCTCATGCAGAAGATATTGTGCCTCTGTGGTGGTTCTTCTGTCTTTGGGGCCAATAATAGTCGCTGCACAACACATGAGAGTTGTTATCCATCATCATCAGGATCCAATCCACCATTATAGTCTTCAGCATCATCTTAGTCTACGTTCTCATCTTCGTGATCCGCCATATTCACAACACCTCTTTTAGGGCAATGATTGGATTGATGACTAGGTTGTCCACATCTATAGCACTTGATCGGGTCAGGCTTAGCATATGGGTTCGGTGGTGTAGTCTTCTTTGCTATTGTTGTTGGACCCTGTGCCTTCTCCGTTGTAGTATCTTGATCAGAAATAGTTTGAGATTGTTTATTCCCACTATGATTAAAGCTTGTGCGCGACCCGCCAGAAGCTACCCATGATCCTTTACTATTTTGGCCGAGTTGTCGCTCCATCTTCTCGGCTAGGCTAACCGTGTCTGCTAAGGTATAGGTCTACTGTAAAGATACACGATCCTGAATTACCATCCTTAATCCTCTTGTATATCAGGACATCTGTTGGGCTTCGCTCTTGTTTAAGTTGTTGCGGTATGATAGGCTATAGAATTCCTGTGTGTACTTATCCATAGTTCTTCCACCTTGCTAATGATTCTGGTATTGTCCAAATAAAACTTGTTCATAATCACTTGGTAAGAAACAGGCTCTCAGTAGTTTCTTCATCTTTTTCCACCTTTCGACCTTCGGTTTTCCTTGACGAGATCGATTCAGATAAACAGATTTCCACCAAGATGAAGCTCCACCTTTGAGTCGGTAGGCAACCAATTTTACATTACGCTATTCTGGGATCTCCATATACTCAAAGAATCTCTCTACTTCCGTAATCTAGTCGAGGAAATTCTTCAATATGAAGTTGCCTGTTGAAAGATGGCAGATCCATCTTCATCTTGAAACCTCCAGCGTCATAATTTTCCCTTCGTCGATGGTCTCTGTGATAAACACCATGGTGTAGGGCTGCATAGTTATCTTCCTCGCTGTCGGATTCATCATATGGAGTCGGTGGAGTCGGATCACGTCGTTGGCGACCATCAATACGATTTTGAACTCTCGCTGTGTTCAGACTCTCAACTACCACCTGTAGGCGTAAAAAAATACTAATAGATATCCCAAACATAGAGAAGATCACTCAAAAATCACCTCATACTGTCTTAGAAGAAAAATTAAGACAGATATGAACTGTCTCGCCAGCGAGACAGTGTTTACTGTCTCGCCAGCGAGACAGTGTTTGCTGTCTCGCCAGCGAGACAGTGTATGATGTCTCGCCAGCGAGACAGTGTATGATGTCTCGTAGCGAGATAGCGAGACAGTGTTTGCTGTCTCGCCAGCGAGACAGTGTTTACTGTCTCGCCAGCGAGACAGTGTTTACTGTCTCGCCAGCGAGATAGTGTTGAAATGGTCAAAAAACCACATTGATAACTGCCACACACGTGTCCATTAACTGCCAAAGGACGTGGAAAACATCGTGGGCGAAAATCACGTGAATAACTACCAAAATAACGGAGTTTGAAACGCGGGAAGGCAGTTACAGCAAAAACTACCAGGAATGTTCGTTTTCCGAGATAGTATTTACTGTCTCGCGGGCCGAGACAGCAAATTTACTGTCTCGCGGGGCGAGACAGCAAACACTGTCTCGGCCGCCGAGACAGTAAACACTGTCTCGCCAGCCTAATTTGATTATTTTGTTGTATTTTTCAGTTATGTTCCCTGAGGCTATAAATACCCCCCTAGGGTCATTTCTGACGAGGATCGAGCACATTATTGAGCAATTCAGAGCAGAGAGAGCAGACACTATTGTTCTTGAATTCCCTTGAGATTCGAGCTTTGACTTGATCTTAAGAAGAACGACTATCTTACTTTGATAAGATCTTCGTTTCAAATTCTCACTTCGATAAACGATGGAAGAATCATTAAGCCCCCTTCACGATCTGTGATTCGGTGGTCCACGAGTCAAAGCGCTCCCGGCACAGGCAAAGTCCCACAAAACAAGAATCGATAGACGATTTTTGTGTTATTTTCTCAAAAGTTGTAAATTTTCTTTTGTTATGTAAAAGAGGTCTTATAAAAAGACTATTTCTTTTGAATTTGTTGTAATCGACCAAAGATATAATGAATTCTACAACAAACCCAACTTTTGGCGAAAACACCACCACAAGTCACTCTATGATAGTCTTCATCTGATTAACATCGGTCTTTAGCACATCGAACTCATTTCAAGAAATAGGGTCTTCATCACCTACCATTAGATCGGAGGAACAAGGCTCTGATACCAATTGACGCAATGCGGAAGTTGTAGCCTCGAAATCCACCAAGGACAATTTTTGAATCCAAGAAGAGCTCCGAATCCACGAAGCAAATATTAAAGAAAAAACAAAATTTTATTTATCAAAAGTTATGCCTCTAGGTCTTACAAGACCATACTTAAATAAAAAAAATAAGACTTTTACAAGGACTCAAACTCCTACAATGACTCTAACTTACCAAAAATAGTAAAAGAATTCCTAAAATATTAAAACTCCTAAAAAGTCTCCTTACGACTAGGAAATTCCACTGGTCAAATCTGAGATCAAATCGGCTTTGTTTCCTAATCAAAATAGACTCCTAAAGCATTACTTAAAATAGTAAAAAACGGATAAAAATATAGATATCTTTCAAATCGTAAGGAATTTGGCAAAATGGAGGAAACAAACCAAACCCTTAGAGGCCAGTTTGGATGGCTCTATCTCATCGAGATAATCGATTTTCATATATAATTCGTCCAATTCTGACGCACGGTTTGAAAGTTATGGCCGTTTCTTCGAAACAAGTTATTTTCTTCAACTAGGCCCGCATTTGGACTTGTAACTGTCCTACTTTAGCATAACAATATCTATCATGTGTTCTATATTAGTCCCTCTTGCTTGAAAAGAGCTCGACCCCAAGATTACACTTACATGAATAGATGTTTCTTCTGGCAGGTAATACTCAAACAAATCTGCAACATTAAAACTAGGAGATATACCCAATTCTGTAGGAAGGTCAACCACATAAGCATTGTCGCTAATTTTCTTCAGTGTCTTGCATGGACCATACTTCTTATTCTTTAGCTTGTTGTAGGTGCCCACGAGAAAACGTTCTTTTCGTAGAAACACCATCACCATGTCTCCTTCTTCAAACACCTTCTTCCTCCTGTGTTGATCAACATCATTCTTATATTTAGCATTAGACTGCTCTATCTTCTCCTTGACTTCTTGTTGGATAGCCTATATCTTTTCAACTATATAATCTGCAGGAACACTCTATCCGCGAAGCTTAGGTAGTGGAGCAAGGTCAAGATAATGATTCGGAAGCCTTCCATACATAATCATAAATGGAGCCTTGCCTGTAGTTCGATTCTCTATACATTTATAAACAAATTCAGCATGTACCAGAGCAAGATCCCACTGCTTCGGACGATTGCCAGAGATGGATCTAAGAAGGTTACCGAGAGCATGATTTACTACTTTAGTTTGGCCATCCTTTTGAGGATGATAAGTAGTACTGAACTTAAGAGAAGTATTGAATCACTGCCACAAAGTCCTCCAAAAGTGGGACAAGAACTTAGAATCACGATCGGATGTGATGGATTTTGGCACTCCATGAAGGCGAACTATCTCCTAAAAGAAAAGATTAGCAACATGGCTAGCATCTGCAGTCTTCTTGCATGGAACAAAGTACGCCATCTTTGAAAACCTATCAACCACAACATAAATAGAATCCATACCTCGTTGGGTTCTACACAGTCGCAATACAAAGTCTATAGAGATATCATGCCATGGCGCATCAGGAACAAGTAAAGGTATATACAATCTCGTATTCTGAGATTGTCCCTTAGCAACTTAACAAACTGGACAACGTCGCACGTATTTTTCCGCTCCCTTCTTCAGCTGAGGCCAGTAATACCGGTCTTCAATAGAAGCAATCGTCTTGTCTCGCCCCAGGTGTCCTCCTAACCCACTAGCATGAAGGTCTCTAATTATCTACTCCCTTAGGAACTCTAGAGTATGCACAACTGATCACCATGAAATAAATAACCATCCTGAATATGAAATCCTTTGACTAATTTATTCTATTGACAATCATACCAAATCTCCTTAAAGTCTTCATCCTCTACATACAGCTCCTTTAGGTACTCAAATCCAATCACTTCTGCTTGCAAAGTCACCAACAAACCAGCTCTTCAACTGAGTGCATCTGCAACCTTATTCTGCTGCCCGGATTTATGCTTCAAAACAAATTTGAAACGCTATAGATACGCGATCCAACGAGCATGCATACAGTTGATGGTAGTCTGACTATTAAGGGACATCAAGGCCTGAATCAGTATGAAACAAAAACTCTCGCGAGATCAAACCGTAAGGAATTTGGCGAAATAGAGAAAGCAAACTGAACTCTTAAGGGTTAGTTTGGATGGCTCCATCTCATCAATATAGTCGGTTTTCATATATAATTCATCCAATTACGATGTACAGTTTAAAAGTTATGGCCGTTTCTTCAAAACAAGTTATTTTCTTCGACCAGGCCCCCATTTGGGCTTGTGACTATCCCACTTTGACATAAACGTGTCTGCCTTGTGTTCTACATCAGTCCACCCTGCTTGAAAAGAGCTCGAACCTGAGCTTACACTTGCATGAATAGCTGTTTCTTCTGGCGGGTAATACTCAAACAAATCGCAACATTAAAACTAGGAGATATACCCAAATCTGTAGGATGGTTAACCACATAAGCATTGTCACTAATTTTCTTTAGTGTCTTGCATGAACCATACATCATCATCTTCAGCTTGTTGTAGGTACCCACAGGAAAACGTTCTATTTGCAAAAACACCATCACCGTGTCTCCCTCTTCAAACACCTTCTTCCTCTTGTGTTGATCAGCATCATCCATATATTTAGCATTAGACTACTCTATCTTCTCCTTGACTTCCTATTAGATAGCCTATATCTTTTCAACCATATGATCTGCAAGAACATTCTGTCCAGGAAGCTTAGGTAGTGGAGCAAGGTCAATATAATGATTCGGAAGCCTTCCATACACAATCACAAAGGTAGCCTTGCCTATAGTTCAATTATCCATACAGTTATAAACAAATTTAGCATGTGCAGAGCAAGATCTCACTGTTTTGAATGATCGCCAAAGATGGATCTAAGAAGGTTACCGAGAGTGCGATTTACTACTTCAGTTTGGCCATCCGTTTGAGGGTGATAAGTAGTACTGAACTTAAGAGAAGTATTGAATCGCTGCAACAAAGTCCTCCAAAAGTGGGAAAAGAACTTAGAATCACAATCGGATGTGATGGATTTTGGCACTCCATGAAGGTGAACTATCTCCCGAAAGAAAAGATTAGCAATGTGGCTAGCATCTGCAATCTTCTTGCATGGAACAACGTGCGCCATCTTCGAAAACCTGTCAACCACAACATAAATAGAATCCATACCTCGTTGTGTTCTAGGCAGTCCTAACATAAAGTCCATTGAGATATCTTGCTATGGCACATCAGGAACAGGTAAAGGTGCATATAATCCCGTATTCTGAGACTGTTCCTTAGCAACTTGACAAACTGGACAACGCAGCACGTATTTTTCTGTGCCCTTCTTCAGCTAAGGCCAGTAATATCACTTTTCAATAGAAGCAATCTTCTTGTCACACCCCAAGTGTCCTCCTAACCCGCTAGCATGAAGGTCTCTAATTATCTGCTCTCTTAGCGAACTCTGGGGTTTGCACAACTGATCGCCATGAAAAAAATAACTATCCTAAATATGAAAGCCTTTGACTAATTTATTCTGTTGGTAGTCATCCCAAATCTCGTTAAGGTCTTCATCCTCTGCATACAACTCCTTTTGGTACTCAAATCCAGTCACTTCTGCTTGTAAAGTCACCAACAAACCAGCTCTTCGACTGAGTGCATCTACAAACTTATTTTACTGCCCAGATTTGTGCTTCAAAACAAAGGTGAAAAGCTACAGATACACGATCCAACGCATGCATACGGTTGATGGTAGTCTGACTATTAAGGGACTTCAGGGCCTGATGATCAGTATGAAGTAAAAACTCTCGCGAGATCAAATAGTGCTCCCAATACTTCAAAGATTAAACTATGACATATAACTCTAGCTCATATGTGATCCACATCTGTCGAGCTTCGCTGAGTTTCTCACTGTAGAAAGCAACTGAACATCCTTCTTGAGACAGAACACCATCAATTCCTACGATGGATGCATCACAATCAACTTTAAATACCTTTTAAAAGTCTGGAAGTGCAAGTACTAGTGCGGTGGACAATTTCTCCTTGATTAATGCAAATCTACGATCCACTTCTACTCCTCAATTAAACTTGCCTTTCTTCATGCATTCAGTGATAGGAGCTACAATACTGTTGAAATTTCTGATAAATCTCCTATAGAACGTTGCTAGGCCATGAAAACTATGAGCCTCACCGACAGTCTTCAGGGTAGGCCACTCTCGAATAGCACACACCTTCTCTTCATCAACACGGATGCCCTTTGCACTAATGACAAAGCCTAGGAATACAATGCTACTGGTCATGAAGTTACACTTTTTTCAGATTGATGTACAACTTGTTCTCCTGCAGAACTGTCAGTACCTCCCTCAAGTGGTCCAGATGCGCAGTCTCACTCTGGCTATAAATCATGATATCATCTGTCACGCTCCGCTTCCTAAAATACCCAGAAATTGGAACGTGAATAAGCTCGTGACGTATTAGATTGAGAAAAAATATACACTAAACCTTTTCTTCTCAATCTAATACGCTAAGCATCAAGCAAAAGAATATCAATCACAGGTCCTCGATCACAAATAGCAAGAATATAGTAAACAACCCAGAATAAGAAATAGACATATCATCAAAAGTAGATCATCTGAGATATAAAATACGGGTCAAACACGCCCTTATTACAAAACAGTCCAACTAGTAATATAAAATACATAGTCCATAATAAAAGGAAAGTACTGCTAAAATAACTAAATCCAATATCAGACTTAAGAAAAATACTAAAAGAGTTCTAGTGTTCATCAACTACTACAGAATATAATGACTACGCTTCAGTTTGTCCTTCTACTCCATCTGGAAGACACTTCGGTTAGGCATACACCGACTCTACTATATCATTATACTGAACCTATCCACACCAGAGAAAACAGGTGTACGTCAGCGTGAATGGCACATGACAAGATCCCACATGGAAGAAAGAAACGGTCGAATGACCAATGCAATAACTGTAATAATAAAAACAGAAGTATGCAACTGTAATTCTAACAACTAGATGCAAATCACTACTAGATTATAATAGTCATGAGAAAAATACAACTCATCCATGAATAGGGTCACACTACTAACTATCCTATAATAACTCACTAGTCCACATCTCAAATAGGTCAAAGTTCATATTCTCGGATAATTGACTATTCACAAACCCTCTATGTGCATCCAATGCCGCTACACGATATCGGTCAAAAGACTACACGCAATCCGATTTTGGCCTGATCCGAACTCAAGCAAAACTCGGGTGATTATGCAATTTTCACAGATCAAAGTGACTATACGATTTTCACTTTAGCTCAACAAACCAACCCCAGTAACTGTTGGACCCTAGGGGGGGTGATTAGGGTCTTAAGGCTATAATTGTGCAATAAAAATAAGGCAAGCAAAACACTACAATAATGAATGTCAAATGTAAAGGAGATAGAGTGAGAAATCGTTATCCAAGTGACGCGCGATGTGTTAATGAGGTTCGGCCTGCAGACCTACATCCCCGCTCCCCACTCTCGAGGAGAAATCCACTACATAACCCGGTTTGGAAGCCAGAACTTCTTCTACACAACGATCTCCACAAGATCTCACAACTACACAGTTGATCACTACAAGATCACACTCCCACACAGTTGATCTTTACAAGATCAAGCTCTCCACAGTATTAATGGTGTAAAAACTCTCTCTTTACAACGTCCCTATGGCAAGGAGAAAGATTACACTGAAGCTGGGATGGGAACACAGGAAAACACAGAAAAATAGGTTTGAAATTTTGGCTCTTAGTAAAAGAAAATATCTGGTTTTTCAATGGCTTGGGACAAGGAAGAAGAAGGGGGTATAGAGGGTTTAAATAGGAGAAAACATAGCAGCTTAAACCCATACCCAAATCCCCCAAATCTAGGAAAAATCAGCACAGAAATCTGTACCAAAAGACCGTTGAAAATGAGCGGCGGTCGACCGTACAATTCTCGCGGTCGACCGCGAGCCAGCCTAGAAACTTAGAAAATTTCCAGATAGTTCTGCGATCGACCGTGAGAATTTTCGAGCTCACGGTCGACTGTGAAAGTTTCTGCTGCCCACTGACGAAATGAACTTAGGCACGATCGGCCGTAACGGTTGACCGCAAACTGATACATACAGAAAACTGATTTTTAACTCTTTTAAAAATTTTGTAAAATATTTAAATAACTTTTAAAAATTGTGAAACTTTGTAAAATGTTTTTAACACTAAAAACAAATTGTTTGGAAAATGAATTTTACAAATAGGTCCTCATACTTGTGAAAAATAATATTTTATGAAAAATGCTCAAAACTATAAGTATGAAAACATGTGTGTGATATCCCAATAGCTTCAAATAAAATCTAAACTACTTGCCTACATTCTAACACTAGAGAGAAAATAAAAACTAGCTAATATCCTCACATAGAATACAATTCTTTGAGTCTTGATATAGCTTGAGTTTGATGAAGCTTCTTGTTGCGTTTGGTGTTCTTGAATAAATGTTGCTTCATCACTATGCCTCCTCCTTCTTTGAATATCATTGTTGTAGCGCATATTCCGTCCAATCCTCCATATATGGCACTAACATGCTTGATATATATAGTAACTACATTATCACTCAACAAGCAATTAGTACCGATAATGATGGTTGTAAAACATCATCAAAACAAGAGGGCTAACAATCTCCCCCTTTTTGATGATGACAAACAATCATTATGTAGGACCAAAATAGATACAGCTTATAGATAGTAGCTCCCCCTATCTATGAGCTCCCCCTTACTATGTGCACAAATGAGGAGATTTCTCACCCCCTTTGTCACCATCAAAATAGGGTAAAAAATAAAAAAAAATGCATGTGAAATGCAACTAATCAAGCATGCAAATAGAACTTTCACATAGTGCATAAGCCCAAACTATTTCTTATGTGACAAAAATTATCTTCACCAAGAGGCTTGGTAAATATATCCGCTAATTTAGATTTTGTGTCAACAAACAAAAGGGATACATCTTGTCTCTCTACATGATCGCGTAAGAAATGATGGCACACATCAATATGCTTAGTTCTAGAATGCAAAACCGAATTTTTTGAAATATTGATAGCACTAGTGTTATCACAAAAGACTTTTATATTTTAAAAATTCAAATCATAGTCAACTAAGCTTTGTTTCATCCACAAAACTTGGGCACAATATAAGCCGGCGGCAATGTATTCCGCTTTCGTAGTGGATAATATAACACAATTTTATTTCTTGGAAGCCCAAGAAATAAGAGAATTTCCCAAGAATTGGCATGTTCCACTTGTACTCTTGCGATCTACCTTACATCCGGAAATGTCGGCATCACAAAAACCATATAAATTAAAAGAGGTGCTCTTTGGATAAAACAAACCAAGATCAATTGTTCTATGAACATATTTAATAATTCTCTTAACGGAAATCAAATGAGATGCTTTAGGAGAAGCTTGAAAATATGCACATGCACACACACTAAATATGATATCGGGTCTACTAGCGGTGAGATAAAAAAGACTACCTATCATACCTCGATATAGTTTCGGGTCCACATCCTTACCACTATCATCCGCATCAAGCTTGACACTTGTACTTATGGGAGTTGGTGCATGCTTGGAGTTCTCCAAATTGAATTTCTTTACCAATTCTCTAGCATACTTGCTTTGAGAAATAAATATCCCATCCTTAGTTTGCTTGACTTGGAGCCCGAGAAAGAATGTGAGCTCTCCCATCAAGCTCATCTCAAAGTGATCTTGCATAACTTTAGAAAAATACTTGCAAAGAGATTCATTAGTAGCACCAAAAATGATATCATCAACATATATTTGAACTAAAATAAAATCATTTTTTCTTTTTCTCACAAAAAGAGTATTATCAATTTTCCCTTAAGAGAAACCATTTCCAAGAAAAAAACTAGAGAGGCGAGCATACCAAGCTCTAGGAGCTTGTTTCAACCCATATAAAGCTTTTTGAACCCGGTAAACATGATTAGGAAATGCATGATCTATAAAACTGGGGGGTTGCTCAACATATACTTTCTCTTCTATAAAACCATTTAAAAAGTCACTTTTAACATTCATTTGAAACAATTTGAAATCTTTAAAGCTAGCAAATGCCAAAAATACCCTAATAGATTCCAACCTTGTAACCGGTGCAAAGGTTTTATCATAGTCTATGCCCTCCTCTTGATTGTATTCTTGGGCAACCAAACGAGCTTTATTTCTAGTAACAATGTCATGTTCATCAAGTTTGTTTCTAAAAACCCATTTTGTTCCAATTACACTAGCATTGTTAGGTCTAGGAACTAGTTTCCAAACATCATTTCTTCGAAAATTGTTTAGTTCATCATGCATAGCTAAAACCCAAAATTCATCATGTAAAGCATCATTTATCTTCTTAGGTTCTAATTGAGATAGAAAAGCAACATTACCACACTCACTCAAATTTATCATGTAAAGCATCATTTATCTTCTTAGGTTCTAATTGAGATAGAAAAGCAACATTACCACACTCACTCAAAGCCTTTGAGCGAGTAACAACCCCTTGTGATGGACTCCCAATAATTTGCTCATTTGGATGATTTGATGCGAATTTCCATGCTTTGGGGAGTTCTTCTTGTACATGAGCGTTGGTGCTTTCCACATCTTTTTGTGCTTCTATTGAGGGTGTATTATTAAGTTGCAAAAATTACAATCCTCCCTCAACATAATCATCATCTCTCTTAGGCAAAATAACTTATGAACTAATATTAGTCTCATCAAAATTAACGTTTATAGATTCTTCAACAACAAGAGTTCGTTTGTTGAAGACCTTATAAGCCTTACATCAAGGTGCATAGCCTAAGAAAATACCAACATCAATTTTGGAATCAAATTTATCATGGTGATCTTTTGTATTTAAAATAAAATATTTGTAACCAAATATACGAAAATATCCAATAAAAGGAGTTTTGTCATAAAATAGTTCATAAGGAGTTTTCTTAAGCTTTGGTCTAATCAACACACGATTTAAAACATGGCAAGCCGTATTGACGGCTTCCGCCCAAAAATATTTAGGCAAATCAAAAGAGTTTAATATAGTTCGTGCCATCTTTTGAATGGTTTGATTTTTCTGTTCAACAACACCATTTTGTTGTGGTGTTCTTGGAGCAGAAAACACATGAGTTATACCATGATGTGTACAAAAATCATAAAAAGAGATATTTTGAAATTCACCACCATGATCACTTCTTATTTTAACAACTTTCAAATCTTTTTTGTTTTTAATTCTTTTAACATGATTTGAAAATTCATCAAAACATTCATCTTTACTAGCAAGAAAGATTGTCCATGTAAAACGAGAAAATCATCAATGATAACAAAAACATAGTGTTTTCCTCCAAGAGAGGTAACACGCATAGGACCAAATAAATCAAGATGAAGTAATTACAAAGGTTTAGAAGTTGATACCTCATTGATAGATTTGAAGATAGACTTAGTTTGTTTACCTTTAGCATATTCTTCGCATATGGTATCTTTGATGAAATGCAAGTTTGGTAACCCTTTAATAAGATTCCTCTTGGACAATTTAGATATCAATTCCATGTTTGCATGTCCAAGCCTTTTATGCCAAATCCAAGGGTTTTCATCAATTGTCGCAAGACACTTCACATCTTGATTCACTAATTCATTCATCTAAAAAATGTACATTAGATTTATGATTAGAGACAAAAACAATTTTTCCATTCATACTAATAATGCATTTGTCCGGTTTAAAGGAAATATCAAAACCTTTATCACTCAATTGGCTAATGCGAAGAAGATTATGATTCAAGCCATTAACAAAATAAACATCTTCTATAGCGGGAGAGGGTGTCTTACCAATACACCCAATACCAATGATTTTGCCTTTCTCTCCACTACCGAAGGAGACGCTACCTCCTTCAATCCTTGATAGGGTTACAAATAGCTCTTTATTACCGGTCATATGATGTGAGCAACTACTATCAAGGTACCACATCTCTCTACGTCGTTGCCGTGATGTTCCCTACAAGAGATGAAGGTGTAGTAACTTTAGGTACCCAAATCTTGGGTCCTTAGTGGTTAGTAAGCTTGGTACCTTTGGGTACCCATGTCATCCCATAAAAATCATGATTATCTTTGATCCTACAATTAGTAGAAATATGACCACGTTTCATGCAATATGTGCACACAAAATTTCTCTTGTGTGTAGGAGCATAAGATCTATGAAATCTATTTCTACCATGATGATGATGATTAGCATAAGCATGAGTGGGTCTAATCCTACCACTCTCAATTTCTAGTCTTTCAATCTTGAATCTTAATTGTTTGTTTTCAAAATCAAGATCCCCTAGCAATTCATCTTTTAATACAAGAGAGGTTTGTAGTTGTTCTAGTTTGGCATCACAAGAAGCATGCAAATTTTTAAAGGAAGAAAATTCTTTTGACATCCTTTTGAACTCAACGTTCAATTCCTCTAAATCTGTAGCTAGATCACATTGCATATAAAAGGATTCACTTTCGGTGTCGGAAACTACCTCCTTTTCATAGGCCATGAAGCAAATGTTGGGATCATGAAGAGCAAGTTTAGCTCCTTCTTCATTACTATCCGAATCACTTGGTTCGGATTCTTCCCATCCAGCATACATGGCTTTCTTCTTCTTGTACTTCATGTATTTCTTCTTGAGCTTGGGGCAATCTTTGGCGATATCGCCCGGTTCATTGCATTCAAAACATTTTTCTACACGTGAAGAAAATTTGTTATTAGATCGGGGATTAAACTTCTTGTTCATTTTAATGAGTCTAGAAATTCTTCTAGAGAGGTGATCCACTTCTCTAGAAAAATCAACTTCACTCTCCGACGATGATGATGAGTTGTCACTAGCTCCTTTGAGAACTATAGTCTTCATCTTTGGTGATGGCTCCTCAATTTCCCGTGGGGGCACTTCCTCCTTCTCCTTTCCCTTGAGCTTTTTCTCATGAACCTTACGCTTGCCGATGAGGCCATCGAGAGCTAGAGTGGTGAGATCATGATATGGCCGTAGCTTTGGGTTCCCATATTGGAGTCAATGAATGGAGGATCTTGTAGTTCGTCTTTTGGATAGTTAACTTCTTGTCAAGACTATGCAATTCATTGATTACGTTAGTGAAGCGAGAAAACATAGCATCAATGGATTCATTAGGAAGCATCTTAAATAACTCATATTCATGCATAAGCCCACTAATTTTGGATTCCTTAACTTGGGGGTTCCTTCATGTGTAATACATAATTTTACCCATATTTCGTATGCGGTTGCACACGTGGAAACCCTATTATACTCATTGGGGGAAAGACCGCAAATTAAGGCGTTCATGGCCTTTGCATCGAGATTAGCTTGGTGCCTTTCTCCATCGGTCATAGTCCCGACTTTGGGCTTTTCCACATATTTCTTCTCTATGAGTTCTAGGATGTCAAGATCAATGCAACAAAGGTAAATTCTCATCCTAGCCTTCTAATAAGCAAAATTACTACCAGTGAAAAATGGCGGTCTAGTGGTGGATTGTCCCTCTAACATATGCATATTTATTGAAGCCTCCATAAGATCTTTTCTCTAAGGTGGTTAGACCAAAAACTAATATAGAGCCCAAGCTCTGATACTAATTGTTGGACCTTAGAGAGGGGGGTGGCTGATTAGGGTCTTAAGGCTATAATTGTGCAATAAAAATAAGGCAAGCAAAACACCACAATAATGAATGACAAATGTAAAGGAGATAGAGTGAGAAATCGTTATCCAAGTGACGCGTGATGTGTTAACGAGGTTCCGCCCGCTGACGTACGTCCCCGTTCCCCACTCTCGAGGAGAAATCCACTACACAACCCGGTTTGGAAGCCGGAACTTCTTCTACACAACGATCTTCACAAGATCTCACAACTACACAGTTGATCACCACAAGATCACACTCTCACACAATTGATCTTCACAAGATCAAGCTCTCAACAGTAGTAATAGTATAAAAACTCTCTCTTTACAACATCCCTATGGCAAGGAGAAAGATTACACTAAAGCTGGGATGTGAACACAGGAAAACATAGAAAAACAGGTTTGAAATTTTGGCTCTCAGTAAAAGAAAATATCTGGTTTTTTAATGGCTTGGACAAGGAAGAAGAAGGGGTATAGGGGAGTTTAAATAGGAGAAAACACAGCAGCTTAAACCCATACCCAAATCCCCCAAATCCAGGAAAAATCGGCGGAGAACTTTACCAAAAGACCGTTGAAAATGAGCGGCGGTCGACCGTACAATTCTCGCGGTCGACCGCGAGCCAGCCCAGAAACTTAGAAAATTTTTAGATAGTTCTGCGGTTGACCGTGGCGGTCGATCGTGGGAATTTTTGAGCTCACGGTCGACCACGGCGGTCGACCGTGAAAGTTTCTACTACCCACTAACGAAATGAACTCATGCGCGGTCGACCGTGGCGGTCAACCGCAAACTGATACATACAGAAAACTGATTTTTAACTCTTTTAAAAATTCTATAAAATATTTAAATGACTTCCAAAAATTGTGAAACTTTATAAAATATTTTTAACACTAAAAACAAATTATTTGGAAAATGAATTTCGCAAATAGGTTCTCATACTTGTGAAAAATAATATTTTGTAAAAAACGCTCAAAACTATAAGTATGAAAACGTGTGTGTGATATCCCAATAGCTTCAAATGAAATCTAAACTACTTGCCTACATTCTAGCACTACAGAGAAAATAAAAAGTAGCTAATATCCTCACATAGAATATAATTCTTTGAGTCTTGATATAGCTTGAGTTTGATGAAGCTTCTTATTGCGTTTGGTGTTCTTGAATAAACGTTGCTTCATCATTATGCCTCCTCCTCCTTTGGATATCATCGTTGTAGCGCATATTCCGTCCAATCCTCCATATATGGCACTAACATGCTTGATATATATATTAACTATATTATCACTCAACAAGCAATTAGTACCGATAATGGTGGTTGTAAAACATCATCAAAACAAGAGGGCTAACAGTAACTACACGATTTTCATCGGTGCGGGTTTGGAAGATCTATTAACAGCCATATCCGATCACATGAATCAAGACTTTCCCATCCCAACTCTTCTTGTTTCTATATATCAACAAACACGACTTATAATAGATCTCGGACTCACCACCTAAATTCAATCAATTCACCTACACATGTCACTAAGTGTGTTCATGACACACGAGACCCCTAAGTCATGAACTACTAAGGATTCTCAATCACGACAAGGAAATAACAAATGCAGCTAATATTATGTAAATAAAACATGTTATGTCACGTAATCAGAATAAGAAACATGAAATTGACAGATGATTTGCATATAAAATATCACGGTCAACAACCATCAATCATATGATCATAAACTAAATTAATTCAAAAATAAATAATCTTTTACAAAATGAATTCTTTTCAATTTATCTCTCACCATAATTATTCTAAAAATAATCTTTTAAAATAATAAATTCATAAATTCAAAAATAATCTTTTTACAAGATAAATTCTTATTAATTCAAAATAGTCTATTTTCCCAAAATAAATTCTTTTAAAAATATTTATCATTCTAAAATAATTTCTTCCACAAAAAATTCTAAAAAATATTGTAAGTATTCTAAAATACTATTTATCACATAGTTACGATTCATTCAATACTATTCATCAAACCTACGCAGATAAATATTAACAGCTCTAAAAATTATACGAAATAAAATAATAGAACGAGGATCTTGCACATAATAATTTTTGATAATCTAAACATTAAAATAAATAACAAACGATGTTGGCGATCTTGTCTACGAGACCAAGGGCCTATGGACGAGGTGACGACGTTGCTGTTTGCTATTCACTATTTCGGTGACGCACATAGCGGTTCGGTGGTTGATTTGTAGATCTGGACAGCAGTGTCGATGTCGGTTGAGGGGAGCTCGGGCTACTGTAGTCAGAGCTAAGGGGAGGGGGAGGCGCTGGTTGGCAACAACGTGCTCAGGGCTGAGGGAGGAGCTCGGTGAATGCGGATCTGAGGGCTGGCGGTAGGTCCGAGGGGGCGTCAAGGGGCTGCTGGGGTTTGTGGAGGCGGCGGCTCAGGCGGGGTTTCGGGATGGCGATGGATCTTGGGGATTAAGAGGGAGAGGGTTAGGCTCAGGGGTCGGTAGTCGAGGCACGAGTACTTATCGGCGATGAGGGAACAACCAAGGGGAGGAGGCGTGGTGGTGAGGAGATGGTGGAATAGTAGGTAAGGTAGCCAAGACGGCGATGAGGGAGAGAGAACAAGAGAGGTGGGTGCAGGTATGGGTAGTTAGGCTGGAGAGGAGACGGATGGCGATGGCAAGGTCATAGGGTGAGAAGGGGAGGTGAGGCGGTGGCTCAAGAGCTAAGCAGAGAACGACTCGAGCTCGGCGGGGAGAGAGGAGAGAAGGGAGGAGATAGTGAGAGAATGAAGGAGGCGACGGTTTCACGTGAATAGAAGAAGGAAAAAGAAAACAAAAAATATATATAAATATATAGGGTTAGGGTTAGGGTTAGAGGCTTAGGTATTTAACAAGAATATTATTAAAAAATATAATTAATCAAGTATAAAATTAAATAATTAAGGAAAAATTATCTACAAAATAAAACGTACAAGTTATACTAATACAACAGATAATACGCAATAGTAGTAATAATACAACAAATTGCACAAATAATATGTAATATTAATAATAATACACTATATTATATGAAATAATACGTAATACTAATAATAATATAATGTATTATTTAAAATGATACGTAATAGGATAACACAACGAATTAATTCCAAATTTTTTTTACTACACTAAGTTAATTTATAAATATCAAAATCATTTAAAGAAATATAAAATTTGAACTTTTAAATCATAAAAAATCTAGAAAATTGAGAAAAATATAAATACTCTTTTAAAAATAATAATTTAATATTTTAAAATATCAGAAAATTTATTTAACTAATATCAATATTCATGGTCACTACATCATCAAAGTAAACTACAACGAACTTGTGATAAAGAGTTTTAATATCTGATTAGTCAAATGCATGAAAGTGCTAGGAGCATTAAAAAGGCCAAAGAGCATGACTAACCATTCATACGTGCCTTCTTTTGTCTTGAAAGTAGTCCTCCACTCATTTCTTTCTCTAATCTGAGTTTGATGATAACCACTCTTGAGATCTATCTTGGAGAACACTTCTGATCCAGACAACATATCTAACATATCATCTAGTCGTGGTATAGGAAATTGATACTTCACGGTGATCTTGTTGATAGCACTATTGTCCACACACATGCGCCACTCTCCATTCTTCTTCGGGACTAGTAGCACTGGCACAACACATGGACTCATGCTAGGTCGTATAAGGCCTTTCAGGATGAGGTCATCCACCTGCTTCTGCAAAATATTTCCTTCCTTCGGGCTCAGCCGATAGTGTTGAAAATTTAGTAGCCGAGATCCCGGGATGAAATCAATCTGATGCTGAACGTCTCGAAGCATTAGCAATTCAGATGGAAGATCATCGGGCATCACTGCATCGAATTGCTATAAGAGGGTCGGTACTTCAGGTGGAATTTCGGCGGTGGAAGAGTCCTCTTTTCCCGAGACAACAAGAGCATAAACCTCATCGGACTACTTTACATCTTTCACAAAGTGTTCATTATCAACAACCAAAAAAGTCTTCTTTTCAGCAACATTGGTTAGACAGGACCCTTCTCGCTTAGAGGCTTGAGCATAATTCATCGACCATCCTTCTTAAAAATATAAACATTATTTTTTCCCCCTATGCATGGCATCAACATCAAACTTTCATGGCCTGCCTAACAATATATGACATGCGTCCATCTGAATTACATCAGACAACGCCTTATCGATATAAGTTTGGACAATGGAAAAAGATACCCAACACACCTCATCAACCTGCACATTATTACCCTTATGAATCCATCCGATCTTGTAAGGAGCGGGGTGCTTCACCGTCTTCAAACCTAATTTTTCCACCATGTGTTAAGAAACAATATTCTGACTGCTCCCACTATCAATAATGACATTGTAGATCTTCTATTTCACTGTGTATCTCGTGCGGAAGATGTTGTACCTATGTGGTGGTTCTTCTGTCTTTAGGGCCAATAATAGTTGCCGCACAACACATAAGAGTTGTTCCCCATCATCATTAGGATCCAATCCACCATCATAGTCTTTAGCATCATCTTGGTCTACGTCCTCATCTTCGCGATCATCTATATTCACAACACCTCTTTTAGGGCACTAATTGGATTGATGACCAGGTTGTCCACATCTATAGCACTTGATCGGGTCAGGCTTGGCATATGGGTTCAGTGGTGTAGTCTTCTTTGCTGTTGATGTTGGACCCTTTGCCTTCTCCATTGTAGTATCTTGATCAGAAACAATTTGAGACTGTTTATTCCCACCACAATTAAAGCTTGTGCGCGACACGTCAGTAACTGCCCATGATCCTTTACTATTTCATCAGAGTTGTCGCTCCACCTTCTCAGCTAGGCTAACCATGTCTGTTAAGGTATAGGTCTGCTGCAAAGATACACGATCCTGAATTGCCATCCTCAATCCTCCTGTATATCGGGACATCTGTTGGGCTTCACTCTCGTTTAAGTTGTTGTGGGATGATAGTCTATAGAACTCCTGTGTGTACTCATCTACAATTCTTACACCTTGCTTATAATTGTTGTATTGTCCAAATAAAACTTGTTCATAATCACTTGGCAAGAAACAGATCCTCAGTAGTTTCTTCATCTTTTCCCACCTTTCGACCTTCAGCTTTCCTTGACGAGATCGATATAGACAAACAGATTCCCACCAAGCTGAAGCTCCACCTTTGAGTCGGTAGGCCACCATTTTTTCCATACGCTGTTCTAGGTTCTGCATATACTCAAATAATCTCTCTACTTCTACAATCCAGTCGAGGAATTCTTCGATATGAAGTTGCCTATTGAAAGATGGTAAATCCATCTTCATCTTGAAACCTCCAGCATCATAATTTTCCCTTCGTCAATAGTATTTGCAATAAATACCATGGTGTGGGGTTGCATAGTTATCTTCCTCGCTGCCGAATTCATCATATGGAGTCGGTGGAGTCAGATCACATCGTTGGCGACCATTAACGTGATTTTGAACTCCCATCGTGTTCAAATGCTCAACAGCCACCGCAAGTCACTCCATAACAGTCTTCATCTAATTAACATTGGTCTTTAGCAAATCAAACTCCATTCAAGAAATAGGGGCTTCATCACTTGCCATCGGATCGGAGGAGCAAGGTTCTGATACCAATTGATGCAGCACGGAAGTAGTAGCTTCGGAATCCACCAAAGACAATCTTCGAATCAACAAAGTAAATATTGCAGAAAAAATAAAATTTAATTTATCAAAAGTTATGCCTCTAAGGATTATAAGACTCTACTAAAATAGAAAAGAAATAAGACTTTTATAAGGACTCAAACTCCTACAAGGACTCTAACTTACCAAAAATAGTAAAAGAATTCCTAAAATATTAAAACTCCTAAAAAGACTCCTTACAACTAGGAAAGTGCACCGGTCAAATCTGAGATCAAATCAGCTTTGTTTCCTAATCAAAATAGACTCCTAAGCCATTACTAAAAATAGTAAAAAACAGATAAAAATACAGATATCTCTCAAACTGTAAGTAATTTGGCGAGATCCCGAGATGAGGTCGATCTGACGCTGAACGTCTCGAAGCATTAGCAATTCAAACGGAAGATCATCGGGCATCACTACATCGAATTGCTGCAAGATGGTCTGTACTTCAGGTGGAATTTTGGTAGTGGTAGAGTGCTCTTTTCCCGAGACTACAAGAGCATAAACCTCATCGGACTACTTCACATCTTTCATAAAGTCTTCATTGTCAACGACCAAAAAAGTCTTCATTTTAGCCATATTAGTTTTGATAGGACCCTTCTCGGTTAGAGGCTTGAGCACAATTCGTCGACCATCCTTCTTAAAAATATAAACATTATCTTTCCCCCTATGCATGGCATCAACATCAAACAGCCATAGCCTACCTAACTATATATGACATGCGTCCATCTCAATTACATCACACAACGCCTCATCGATATAACTTTGACCAATGGAAAAAGATACCCGACACACCTCATCAACCTGCACGTCATTACCCTTACAAATCCATCTGTTCTTGTAAGGAGCAGGGTGTTTCTCTATCTTCAAACCTAATTTCTCTACCATGCACCGAGAGACAATATTCTCACTACTCCCACTATCAATGATGACATCGCATATCTTCTATTTTACTATGCATCTCGTGCAGAAGATGTTATGCCTCTGGGTGGTTCTTCTGTCTTGATGGTCAATAATAGTCGCCGCACAACACATGAGGGTTGTTCCCCATCTTCATCAGGGTCCAATCCACCATCATAGTCTTCTGCATCGTCTTGGTCTACATCCTCGTCTTCGTGATCTGCCATATTCACAACACCTCTTTTAGGACACTAATTGAATCGATGACCAAGCTGTCCACATCTATAGCACTTGATCGGGTCAGGATTGGCATATGGGTTCGGTGGTATAGTCTTCTTTGCTGTTGTTGCTGGACCCTTTGCCTTCTCTGTTGTAGTATCTTGATCAAAAATAGTTTGAGACAGTTTATTCCCACCCCGATTATAGCTTGTGCACGACCCATCAGTAACTGCTCATGATCCTTTACTATTTCGGCCGAGTTGTCGCTCCACCTTTTGGGCTAGGCTAACCATGTCTGTTAAGGTATAGGTTTGTTATAAAGATACATGATCCTGAATTTCCATCCTTAATCCTCCTGTATATCGAGACATCTGTTGGGCTTCGCTCTCGTTTAAGTTGTTGTGGGATGATAGTCTATAGAACTCCTTTGTGTACTCATCCACAGTTCTTCCACCTTGCTTATAATTTTGGTATTGTCTAAATAAAACTTGTTCATAACCACTTGGCAAGAAATGAGCCCTTAGTAGTTTCTTCATCTTTTCCCACCTTTCGACCTTCGGCTTTCCTTGATGAGATCGCTTTAGACAAACAGATTCTCACTGAGCTGAAGCTCCACATTTGAGTCGGCAGGCCATCAATTTTACCATACGCTCTTCTAGGATCTCCATATACTCAAAGAATCTCTCTACTTCTACAATCCAGTCGAGGAATTCTTCGATATAAGGTTGCCTGTTGAAAGATGACAGATCCATCTTCATCTGGAAACCTCCAGCATCATAATTTTCCCTTCGTCGACGTTCTCTACAATAAACACCATGGCGTGGGGTTGCATAGTTCTCTTCCTCGCTATCGGATTCATCGTATAGAGTCAGTGGAGTTAGATCACGTCGTTGGCGACCATCAACGCAATTTTGAACTCCCACCTTGTTCAGATGCTCAACTGCCATCGCAAGTCGCTCCATGACAGTCTTCATCTGATTAACATCGGTCTTTAGCATGTCAAACTCAGTTTGAGAAATAGGAGCTTCATTACCTGCCATCGGATCGGAGGAACAAGGCTTTGATACCAATTGACGCAGCGCGGAAGTAGTAGCCTCGGAATTCACCAAGGTGAATCTTTGAATTCATGAAGAGCTTCGAATCTACAAAGTATATATTGAAGAAAAAATAAAATTTTATTAATCAATAGTTATGCCTCTAGGTCTTACAAGACCCTACTTAAATAAAAAAGAAATAAGATTTTTACAAGGACTCAAAATTCTACAAGGACTCACTTACCAAAAATAGTAAAAGAATTCTTAAAACATTAAAACTCCTAAAAAAACTCCTTCTGACTAGGAAAGTCCACCGGTCAAATCTGAGATCAAATCGGCTTTGTTTCCTAATCAAAATAGACTCCTAAAGTATTATAAAAAATAGTAAAAACAGACAAAAATACAGATATCTCTCAAGCCATAAGGAATTTGGAAAAATAAAGGAAGCAAACCAAACCCATAGGTGTCAATTTGGATGGCTCCATCTCATCGAGATAGTCGATTTTCATATATAATTCGTCTAATTCCAACGTACGGTTCGAAAGTTATGGCCGTTTCTTCGAAACGAGTTTTTTTTCTTTGACCAAGCCCACATTTGGGCTTACGACTATCCTTCTTTAATATAAACATGTCTGTCGTGTGTTCTATATTAGTCCCCCCTGCTTGAAAAGAGTTCGACCCCGAGCTTACACTTGTATGAAGAGCTGTTTCTTCTGACGGGTAATACTCAAACAAATCTGCAACATTGAAACTAGGAGAGATACGCAAATCTGTAGGAATGTCAACCACATAAGTATTGTCGCTAATCTTCTTCAGTATCTTACATGGACCATGTTTCTTATTATTCAGCTTGTTGTAGGTGCCCATGGGAAAACGCTATTTTCATAGAAACACCATCACCATGTCTCCCTCTTCAAACACCTTCTTCCTCCCGTGTAGATCAACATCATCCTTATATTTAACATTAGACTGCTCTATCTTCTACTTGACTTATTGTTGGATAGCCCGTATCTTTTCAACCATATGATCTGTAGGAACACTCTGTCTGGGAAGCCCAGGCAGTGGAGCAAGGTCAAGATAATGATTCAGAAGCCTTCCATTCATAATCACAAAGGGAGCCTTGCCTATAGTTTCATTCTCAATACAGTTATAAACAAATTCAGCATGTGCCGGAGCAAGATCCTACTACTTCGGATGATCACCAGAGATGGATCTAAGATGGTTACCGAGAGTGCGATTTACTACTTCAGTTTGGCCATCCATTTGAGGGTGATAAGCAGTACTAAACTTAAGAGAAGTATTGAATCACTGCCACAAAGTCCCCGAAAAGTGGGATAAGAACTTAGAATCATGATCAAATCTGATGGATTTTGGTACTCCATGAAGGTGAACTATCTCCCGAAAGAAAAGGTTAGAAACGTAGCTAGCATGTACAATCTTCTTGCATGGAAGAAGTGCTCCATCTTTGAAAACTTGTCAACCATAACATAAATAGAATCCATAGCTCGTTGGGTTCTAGGAAGTCCTACACAAAGTCCATTGAGATATCATGCCATGGCGCATTAGGAACAGGTAAATGTGTATACAATCCCGTATTCTGAGACTGTTCCTTAGCAGCTTGATAAACTAGACTACACCGCACGTATTTTTGTGCTCCCTTCTTCAGCTGAGCCAGTAACATCACTCTTCAATAGAAGCAATCATCTTGTCTCACCCTAAGTGTCCTCCTAACCCCCAGCATGACGGTCTCTAATTATTTGCTCTCTTAGCGAACTCTAGGGTATGCACAACTGATCGCCATGAAATAAATAACCATCCTGAGTATGAAAGCCTTTGACTAATTTATTCTATTAGAAGTTGTCCCAAATCTCCTTAAAAAGTCTTCATCCTCTGCATACAGCTCCTTTAGGTACTCAAATCCAATTACTTCTGCTTGTAAAGTCACCAACAAACCAGCTCTCCAACTGAGTGCATTTGCAACCTTATTCTGTTGCCCAGATTTGTGCTTCAAAACAAAGGTGAAACGCTACAGATACGTGATCCAACGAGCATGCATATGGTTGATGGTAGTCTGACTATTAAGGGACTTCTAGGCCTGATGATAAGTATGAATCAAAAACTCCGCGAGATCAAATAGTACTCCAAATGCTTCAAAGACTTAATATGGCATATAACTCTAGCTCATATGTGGTCCACTTCTGCCGAGCTTCGCTTAGTTTCTCACTATAGAAAGCAACTGGACATCCTTCTTGAGATAGAAAACTACCAATTCTTATGATGGATGCATCATAATTAACATCTGGATGTGCAAATACTGGTACGGTGGACAATTTCTCCTTGATTAATGCAAAGCAACGATCTGCTTCTACTCCCCAATTAAACTTGCTTTTCTTCGTGTATTCTGTGATTAGAGCTACAATACTACTAAAATTTCTAACAAATCTCCTATAGAACGTTGCTAGGCCATGAAAACTATGAGCCTCACTGACAGTCTTCGGTGTAGGCCACTCTCAAATAGCATGCACCTTCTCTTCATCAACATGGATGCCCTTTGCACTAACGATAAAGCCTAGGAATACAAGGCTACTAGTCATGAAGTTGTACTTTTTCGGATTGATGTACAACTTGTTCTTCTGCAAAACTATCAGTACCTCCCTCAATTGGTCTAGATGCATAGTCTCCCTCTGGCTATAAATCAATCCAGACAACATATCTAACATGTCTTCCAGTCGTGGGATAGGAAATCTATACTTCATGATGATCTTGTTTATAGTCCTACTGTCCACACACATGCGCCAGTCTCCATTCTTCTTCGGGACTAGTAGCTCTGGCACCGCACACAGACTCATGCTAGGTCGTATAAGGCCTTTAAAGACGAGGTCATCCACCTGCTTCTGCAAAATTTCTCCTTCCCTTGGGCTCATCCGATAGTGTTGAAAATATAGTAGCTGAGATCCCGGGATGAAATCGATCTGATGCTGAATGTCTCAAAGCATTGGCAATTCAGACGGAAGATCATCGGGCATCACTGCATCGAATTGTTGCAAGAGGGTCTGTCCTTTAGGTGGAATTTCTGTGATTGTAGAATCCTCTTTTCCCGAGACAACAAGACCATAAACCTCATCGGACTACTTCATATCTTTCATAAAGTCTTCTTTGTCAACAACCAAAAAAGTCTTCTTTTCAGCAATACTGGTTTTGACAGGACCCTTCTCGGTTAGAGGCTTGAGCATTATTCGTCGACCATCCTTCTTAAAAATATAAACATTATCTTTCCCCCTTTGCATAGCATCAACATCAAACTGTCATGGCCTGCCTAACAATATATGACATGCGTCCATCTTAATTAAATCACACAACGCCTCATCGATAAAAGTTTGGCCAATGGAAAAAGATACCCAAAACACCTCATCAACCTGCACATTATTACCCTTACGAATCCATCCGATCTTATAAGGAGTGGGGTGCTTCTCCCTCTTCAAACCTAATTTTTCCACCATGTGTTGAGGAACAATATTCTGACTGCTCCCACTATCAATAATGATATCACAGATCTTTTGTTTCACTTTGTATCTTGTGTGGAAGATGTTGTGCCTATGTGGTGGTTCTTCTGTCTTTAGGGCTAATAATAGTTGCCGCACAACACATAAGAGTTATTCCCCATCATCATTAGGATCCAATCCACCATCATAGTCTTTAGCATCGTCTTTGTCTACATCCTCGTCTTCATGATCCGCTATATTCACAACACTTCTTTTAGGGCACTGATTGGATCGATGACCAGACTGTCTACATCTATAGCACTTGATCGGGTCAAACTTGACATATGGGTTCGGTGGTGTAGTCTTCTTTGCTGTTGTTGTTGGACCCTTTGTCTTCTCCGTTGTAGTATCTTGATCAGAAATAGTTTGCGACTATTTATTCCCACCACGATTAAAGCTTGTGCGTGACCCGTCAGTAACTGCCCATGATCCTTTACTATTTCATCAGAGTTGTCGCTCCACCTTCTTAGCTAGGCTAACCGTGTCTATTAAGGTATAGGTCTGCTATAAAGATACACGATCCTGAATTGACATCCTCAATCCTCCTGTATATCAGGACATCTGTTGGGCTTCGCTCTCGTTTAAGTTGTTGCGAGATGATAGTCTATAGAATTCCTGTGTGTACTCATCCATAGTTCTTCCACCTTGCTTACAATTATTGTATTATCCAAATAAAACTTGTTCATAATCACTTTGCTAGAAACATGCCCCAGTAGTTTCTTCATCTTTTCCCACCTTTCGACCTTCGGCTTTCCATGACGAGATCGATTTAGACAAACAGATTCCCACTAAGCTGAAGCTCCACCTTTGAGTCGGTAGGCCACCATTTTTTCCATACGCTCTTCTGGGTTCTCTATATACTCAAAGAATCTCTATACTTTTACAATCCAGTCGAGGAAATCTTCGATATAAAGTTTCCCGTTGAAAGATGGCAGATCCATCTTCATCTTAAAACCTCCAACATCATAATTTTCTCTTCGTCGATGGTCTCTACAATAAACACTATGGTGTGGGGCTGCATAGTTATCTTCCTCGCTGCCGAATTCATCATATGGAGTCGGTGGAGTCTGATCACATCGTTGGTGACCATCAACGTGATTTTGCACTCCCGTCGTGTTCAGACGCTCAACAGCCACCGCAAGTCACTCCATGATAGTCTTTATCTAATTAACATTGGTCTTTAGCTCATCAATCTCAATTCGAGAAATAAGGACTTCATCGCCTGCCATCGGATCGGAGGAACAAGGCTCTGATACCAATTAACGCAGCGCGGAAGTAGTAGCTTTGAAATCCACCAAGGACAATCTTCGAAACTACGAAGAGCTTCGAATCCATGAAGTAAATATTGCAGAAAAAACAAAATTTTATTAATCAAAAGTTATGCATCTAGGGCTTATAAGACTCTACTTAAACAGAAAAGAAATAATACTTTTATAAGGACTCAAACTCCTACAATGACTCTAACTTACCAAAAATAGTAAAAGAATTCCTAAAATATTAAAACTCCTAAAAAGACTCTTTACAACTAGGAAAGTGCACTGGTCAAATCTAAGATTAAATGAGCTTTGTTTCCTAATCAAAACAGACTCCTAAAATATTACTAAAAATAGTAAAAAGCAGATAAAAATACAGATATCTCTCAAACCGTAAGTAATTTGGTGAAACAGAGGAAGCAAACCAAACCCTTAGGGGTCAGTTTGGGTGGATCCTTCTCATCGAGATAGTCTATTTTCATAAATAATTCGTCAAATTCCGACGTACAGTTTAAAAGTTACGGCCGTTTCTTCGAAACAAGTTATTTTCTTCGTCCAGGCCCACATTTGGGCTTGCGACTGTCCCACTTTGGCATAAACGTGTCTGTCCTGTGCTCTACATCAGAGTGCTGCTCTTAGATCTCATTTTTAGCATCTTTCTTCTAGATCTCCACATAGACCATCAAGGAGAATGACCTCGTGGCAAAAGGCTGCAAGATCTTTTCATTGCATGTAAATGATATTTATTTTATCGATTTAAATCTTTTTTCATGTGGTTGTGTGATCGATTTTAAATGGCGTCTCAAGCCGGTTGTGATTGAGGATTAGGGTTACTGGTAGAATCTAGGTTACACACTTTAATAGGTTGTTTAGGTGTAGAAGATAGATTAGGGTTATCAAGGGTGCAATCTTATAAAGCCAATTGGATTAGAGTTTTTTTAATCTAGGCACACGATATCATTAATTGTGAAAGCCCCTTCGAGAGAAGGAAGAGTGGATGTATGAATTCTTTCCGAACCACAATAAAATCTTCTATGTTTGTTCTTCTGTGTTTTTAATATTATTATATTTAGACTCCTTCTCTATAATAAAATTTTAAATTTGTCAAAATAGTTGAGCAATCCTATTCAACCCACTCTAGACTTGTATCTCTGACCCAATATGATTATCAGAGCCTAGTATCGCCAATATTAGTATTCATATCCTAGGATAGATGACAAGTCTAAACAAAACAACAGCATTCCCTGAAGGACGTGATGTTAACTGACCACCGTTATTTGACAAGACAAACCTTTCCTATTGAAAAGGCTATATGAGAGTTTTTTCTATCCGCTGACTTTAATATGTGAAACATGGTATAGTTAGTACATAATAAATCCACTGAAATTGTACATGAAACTATAATTGTCAAACCTAGGGATAAGTGGAATGCTGTTGACAAAAAGGGGGCATACTTTCAAAATGCAAAAGCTATAAATGCCCTTTATTACTCACTTCTAAATAATTTAATCGAGTATCTAATTGTTCTACTGCAAAGAAATCGAGCATAAGCTTGAAGGCATTCACAAAGAGATATCTCAAGTGAATGAAGCAAAACTTGCTATCTTAGTAACCAAATACGAGAACTTCAAGGTGAAGTCTTCCAAGTCAATCTTGGAGATGTTCATCAGATTCATAGACATTGTGAATAAGGTGAGGACATTTCGAAAGGAGTATCACTCAGAAGAACTCATTCGTAAAGTTCTACGCGCACTTCCACATGAATGGGATTTGAAGGCAACAGCTATATATGAAAACACAAAATCTTTCTAAAATAGCTCTTGATAATCTTGTAGGGTATCTTATTACATGTGAGGTGAGATTAAAGGAGAAAGAAATAAACATAGACAAAGAACCTAAGAAGAAATCCATGACCCTCCAATCTAAGAAACTAAAGGGTAGAGTTGTGACAAACTTAAGTTTAAAAGTGACGAGGATGAAGGTGTAGGTTTTATCATAAAAAGATTCAAATCCTTTCTCAAGGTGAAGGATGGTCAAAGATTTCTACACAACAATAAGAATAAGAATTTTACAAATATAAGAAAAAATTGATATGATGATTCTAATCTTGGACCTATATGTCACCATTGCAGAAAACCAGGATACTTTTAGAATGAGTGCCCTCTAAATAAAAAGGGCAAAAAGGATAAGAAGAAAATCTTCAAAGTGTCATTGTGGAACATCATGAGTGGCGATGACAACCCTAAAAGTAGCTCGAGTGTAGATAGAAGGAATGCTAATATTTGTCTCATAGCAAAAAGCTACTATTCTAGTAATTCCGGTAATGAAAGCACCCGCAATGAGGTATATCGACCTTCTTATGACGAATTATATAATAAATATTCTAAAACGTTGAGCCAATTTGAGAAACTTACAAAATTTAATTCTAATAAAAAGATTCTTTTGGGTCTAAAGTAGGAAAACAAAAATCTACTTGAGAAAATTTAAAAGTCCACTTTGAAATCAATGTGTTAACAAAAAATTTGGATATCTCAAAAACTAAAAATGAGAACCTTGTTAATCAATCAACCACTCACTCATTTGATCTATCAAACGAACATAATAAATTTAAAATTTGTTGAATGGTCATCGTATCTGAAAATAATTGCTCAAATCTAAAAATATTGATTTACAAAAGGTTATCAAAAGGTTTTCATTAGGCTTAAAAGGTTAAACATGGTCCACTCTAATCAAAGTTTGCAAGAGCTTAAATTACTTGGCTATTCAAATTTAAAAAAACAAGAGTTTCATAATTTCTTTTGTAAAAGAAAATAATTTGACCTTCTAACCATTTTTGATGCATCGTCTACTACTTGCACATTACGTAGAAGAATGAGATATTGATCAATATCATGTAGGATGCAAATAGTTTTGGGTACTAAAAGGAACTATCCCTAACTAATGTAGACCTATTTGCATATCCAGGTCACACATTACTTCTCTTATATAGGTGTATTGGCGGGTTACGAAGCAATGCAACACTTGGTATTTGGATTTTGGCTACTTGTGACATATGATAGAGAACAAGAATATGTTTCTTAGTCTCGCCACGAAAAAGAAAGGTGGGTATGTGACATTTGTTAATAATGAGGGAGTGGATGAAATAGGAAACAATAACTTAAAACTCTTTAAAGTTTTACATGTTGACTATTTAGGGCACAAATCTCATATCCATCAGTCAATTATGTGGGAAAGGTATGTCAGTTTTATTTGAGTCTAGAATGTCTATGATTTTTTATTCCAAGACATGCTCAACTGTTTTCACTAGTAATAGAAAGCTAATGTTCACATCTTAAACTTTCTTGATATAAGACCTAATGGTGTAAACTACCTGATTGTAGGATGAGAAGATGTTGATCTAAGTATCAGAGAGTTGGACATGCTAGCATGGGACTACTATAGAAATTCTTAAGGAAGGAGTTTGTAAGATGTTTGCTATCTAGTACACATGAGGGTGATAAGATGTGTGATGCATGTATAAATAAAAACTTTGCTCGATCTTCTCACAAAAGCAAGCACCAGGAAAGCACTACTAAATCCCTACAAATGGTTGAAATATTATCTAATAGTGGTTGACGATTTCTCTAGATTTACATGGATTATTTTCCTAGCTAATAAAAGAGATTTCTCAATTGAAAAGCTTCAAAAAGGATTGAAAAGAATTAGAACTCCCACATTCAGGCCTTAAGGTTGGATCATGGTGAGAATTTTAAAATGTTTCTTTTAAAAGCTTTTGCTTAAAAAGAAAATTGATCATCACATTTTATTACACTACATATCCTCATTATCTATTTTACTTGAATAAATTTATCGACTAATAATGAGATTTTATCTAAATTTATAGGTAATGAAGAATTAATGAATAAGAACACAAAGGAACTAAATTTACACAATTTCATACTATTTATTGAAGCCAAAAGTCAACCCAAGAGGTGGCTCACATGCCCAAGAGATCAAGAAAAAATCAGTTCAACAAGTTAATAAAAGAATCCATTTTGTTAGAAACCAATTGGTTAACCAACCGACTAGTCTGTAATAGAATCTTTTAATTGCTGAGATTTATTTCTTGGAGCTCAAGACAAATTCAATGGTCCTTGTTGATCACATCATCCATCCTGAACCATGAACCTTTAAAATCAATATAGTCAACTGAAAGTACCCTAGAGGGGAGGTGAATAGGGTAATTGCTAATCTAATCCAATATCGATGCCAAATTAAAACTTTACAATACAGTATCCTATCAATATGATATTTAATAATGTTTGTAAGGATAAGCAAGAGGCAATAGGCAATATAAACAATGAGATAATGGGCAATATAAAAGTATATACAAGAATAAGTGCGCCAAAGCTAAATAAAAACAAGAAATATGATCATGGAGTTCGGTCTAATACTCGACCTACGTCTCCGCTCCTCACCTCGAGGAGATTCTCCACTCTCAATCAACACAACTACACAATTGGTTTTCAACACTTACTGACAATCACACAATACACTTCTAAGTATTGGCTGAACCGTGTCACCTTTCTCAAGTACTTGGAATTACTACCTCTCTCTAGGCTTTTACAATCCAGCCACTCCTCTTGGAATTGACCCCGTTCTTCTTCCAACCACTTCTCTAAGTGTTCTTGTGTTTACAAAGTGTTCTCTTAATAAATGTGAATACAAGATTTGTTCTCTAATACAAATGAGAACAAAAATAAAGCTCACTCAAAGATACACTCCCACAACCCAAGTATACTAAATGTGAAATACTTAAGCTCAAATGGTTGTGTATAAACAATAATCACTAAAAAAATTAAACTCAATTTAATCTAGCATAAAAATATGAGAATCAAAATATAAAATTAGAAACCAAGATGTAGAGATTGATGTTTGAGGTGTAACTCCTCAAAAACCAAAATTGTAAGATTCTTCTCTTTGTGAAACTTTCTTCACAAAACAAACACACCAAAACTTTTAATTAAACTGGTGTAAACACTCTTTAAAACCTTGTAAAAACTCTAGTTAAAAAACCAAGTGTTAAGGGCTATTTATAGCCTCTCAAAAGAATTAGCCAAAACTAATCGTTATGCAGAAAATCCTAGATCAGTCGACTAGTAGGTAGGGATCGGTCGACTGATAATATGACCGTTGGCTGAGCTGGCAAAACAACACAAATCAGTTGACTGATGATATGTATCGGTCGACTGATAGTGTGCTATTGGTCGACTGATTTAAAGGCATCGGTCGATTAATAATCTGAAAACTCAGACGCTAAAATACCACTTTGATCGGTCGACTGGTGTAACACCATCAGTTAACCGACATTGACATTTCAGACACATATATATCTAGAAAGCTGACTTTGTAAATACCATTAAAAATAACAAATCAATTATAAAATTAATAAAATTTAGGAAAATGTTTGTATATATGAAAATGAACATGTTAGAGAAGAAAATTTTCAAATTACAATTCCCAATTGTGAAAACTCAAGTATTTACAAACTGTCAAAAATTACGAAATCATCAAAAACTTGATTTTTGATAAAATTATTCCAAACAAGTTTGAAACATTTTTTAATGGATTAATGGACTTTAGAAAAGATATAAAATAGAATCATTAAGTCTTTAATCCGTAAACACGTTATTTTACCAAAAGGTATATAATGTGATAAATATGAAACACATGTGCATGTATATGAATATATCTATTAGTTTTATATTTATATGGCTAAAACTTATCTTTCCAAATATTTGTATGGCTAAACATATCTTTTAGCAAAACAATACAACCAATGAAAGCCATAAAACAAAAACAACGTGTATGTGTAAAATTTAAGCTTTAAGTATCAACCACACAAAGTATAAATACATAAACTAATATACCCAAACTAAATGATCTCGTGACGCTTGATCTTGGGCGATCCTCCTCTACGAGAATGGATGAAGTAATAATGTGTTTGACTTGAATAACGGTGGTTTCATTTCAATATCCTTCCAACCTCCTTTAAATGTCATCGTTAAACTCAATTCCAATCAACCTCCGAGAGAGGATATTTGTGTAGAATTCCTAACAAGCAAATACAAACACTTGACAAATGATGTTAGCAATTGTTTGTTAATCATCAACGCTAGATTAGACAATATGCTTATAAACATGAGACCTAACAATCTCTCCCTTTTTGATGATGATAAACAATCTACACAAATAGTTTAAAAAACAGGCATAATTCTAATGAATATACAATTTATAATACTCATACATGATAGAAAATGAGATACTCATGATATACTTATTTCTCCCCCTTAGTCAATATTAAAATAGAGAAAACAACAAAAATAGAGAGCAAAAGCTCCCCCTATCAAAAGGTATGGTGAGTATAAACATAGAAGGAGATGGGGAAGACTCCCCCTATCAAAAAGACTTAAAGCATAAAAAATATAATAAAGTATATATGTGACAACTCACATTCAAAAGTATATATATATATATATATATATATATATATATATATATATATATATATATATATATATATATATATATATATATATATAAATTATGACAACTCACATTCAAAATGATAAAAAAAACACATATAGATATATCATTATGAAAATGGTGTCTCAATACACAAATATAGAAAAAGATAATATATAGACTTATATATATATAGATCATGAAATCAAATAAAGAGAAATCATAAAAAACATGAAAGTCCAAATGAAAGTCCAAAGGAAAATCCTTATATATATCCCTAATTTGAAAGTGAAAGAAAGTTATGAACATCCATGAAGGCCCAAAATCACAAAAACATCATTTTTCAAAAAGGTAAAGAAAATAATAAAGTAAACACGATTCAAATGATAAACAAAGTATATTTATGAAAATAATGTTGATCAATATTGTAATTTTAAAAACAATCATTTGGGTAAAATTTTTGAGTAATATACATTTTAAAAAAATTTGCAAACACATTTTCCATAAAGAAACAAAAACAAAAACGCTAAAAACTTAATTTTTAAAATCAAAAATGTTTTGGCACCCAAACACTCTTGGTGCCGGAGAGTTTAGGGACATGACCCCTATCAATAAAATCCAAAGTCCTTGGGTTATGACCCCATTTGGGCACATTTGTACACGAGATCAGTCAAAGCAATAATTACTCAATTGACCCATTCTATTACAATAAGTGTAATGAAATGGATGCATTTATTTATGTTGACCATATGAATGTGCACGTGAAACATTTTTAAATAATTGTAGTCTTTTTAGAATATTTTGCAAATTAGAAACTTTATGCAAATCAAAACAAAATTTTGCTAAATGTCCAAATTACCACAAACTTTACATTTAAACACATTCATATGCTTGTGTTGAACATTTGGTGCATGTGTGAGTGTGTAATGAAGAACTTGATGTGATGCACAAGGAGCAATAGTATTAACATTCTTGGGTTTTTGTTCATCATAACAAAATTTAGCAGTATGGCCTTTTCGGCCGCAAATAGAATACGTATAAATTTTGCTATACATATGTGCATAGTGAGTGAGTGATTTTGAAATAGTAGCTCGTAACTTAGCACATATGTCCACAAGATTCTTATGTTTGACAATGCATGTTTTTAGAATTGAATCTAAAGATGAGATACGGTTTTTCACATTATTCAACTCATTATTATTTACACTAGCATTGTCAATTGAAGTAGAACAATCATGATTATTTTTGAAAAAAATTAAATTCATGTCTAATGGTTTCTACCTCTTATATGACATCATTTTTCTCATTAGATAAGTTAGCAATTTCCAATTTAAATTTATCATTGCTATCTTTAAGAGTCACATTTTCTTTGGCAATGATATCAAATTTAGTTGCTAAGAAATCATGATCGGATTTTAAGTTTACATGCTTGCTTTTTAAATCTATAAAATTATGATGCAATTTATTATAAGCTTTCATTAATTTCTCATATGCACATGCGAGTTTAACTATAGATAATTCACTATCGGATTCAGACTCACATATGTCACTAGGGCTATTGCCTAGTGGCCGTGTGGATGATGAAGCTTAACTCTCACTTAAAGCGGAATCCACCGAAACGTGTTAGATTTCCTCCAAGTTATCTTAATGTGCCTCTATATATTTCCATAATGTGTAAGCACTATTAAAATGAGCAAGTTTGTTAGAAATTAATGAATCAAAAGCATTAAACATAAATTCTAACACTAACTTATTCATAGTAAACATCTTTTTATCATACTTGCTCCACTTGGATTTCTCCAAAGTAGGCACAACATAAGCACAATCAATAACTCACAATCCGATATTTTTAGATCTAACAAATAGTTTAAATATAAATCTCCATTGTGCATAAGATAAATCATTGAATTTAGGAGCAACATCTATAGAATAGCTTAAACTAGATGCACCGTGTAAATCCAAGAAGACTATGTAAGCAATATAAAAATCACAAAACTAGATTATCAATAAATCGAAATGAGGATCTTCGACTCTAGGTGATTAAACCACAAATCAAAGAGGACCAAGCTCTTATATCAAATGAAAGTACCCTAGAGGGAGGAGGTGAATAGGATAATTGCTAATTTAATCCGATATCAATGCCAAATTAAAAATTTACAATGCAATATCCTATCAATATGGTATTCAATAATATATGTAAGGATAAGAAAGAGGTAATAGGCGATATAAACAATGAGATAATGGGCAATATAAAATTATACATAAGAATAAGTGCGCCAAAGCCAAATACAAACAAGCAGTATGATCACGGCGTTAGGTCCAACACTCGACCAACGTCTCCACTCTTCACCTCGAGGAGATCCTCCACTATCAATTAACACAACTACACAATCGGTTTTCAATGCTCACCGATAACGTTGACAATCACACAATACACTTCTAAGTATTGGCCGACCCGTGTCACCTTCCTCAAGTGCTTAGAATTACTACCTCTCCCTAGGCTTTTACAACCAAGCCACTCCTCTTGGAATTGACCCCGTTCTTCTCCCAACCACTCCTCTAAGTGTCCTTGTGTATTACAACGTGTTCTCTTAATAAGTGAAAATACAAGATTTGTTCTCTAATACAAATGAGAATGAAAATGAACCTCACTCAAAGATACACTCCCATAACCCAAGTATACTACATGTGAAATACTTAAGCTCAAATGGTTGTGTGTATAAACAATAAACAATAACAAAATTAAACTCAATTCAATCTAGCATAAAAATATAAGAATCAAAATATAAAATTAGCTAGAAGAAAGAGTTAGAAAAACTTCTCTAAAAGACAAAGAGATGTAGAGATTGATGTTTGAGGTGGAACTTCTCAAAAACCAAAATTGCAAGCTTCTTCTCTTTGTGAAACTTTCTTCACAAAACAAATACACCAAAACTTTTAAGTAAACTGGTGTAAACACTGTTTAAAACCTTGTAGAAACTCTAGTTAAAAAACTAAGTGTTAAGGACTATTTATAGCCTCTCAAAATAATCAGCCAAAACTAGTCATTATGTAGAAAATCCCAGATCAGTTGACTAGTAGGTAGGGATCGGTCGACTAATAATATGACCACTGGCTGAGCTGGCAAAACAACACAAATCAGTTGATTGATGATAATGTATCGGTCGACTGATAGTGTGCTATCAGTCGACTAATTTAAAGGCATCGGTCGATTAATAAGCTGAAAACTTAGAAGCTGAAATACCACTCTAATCAGTCGATTGGTGTAACACTATTGGTCGCCGACGCTGTTATTTTAGACACATCTATATCCAGAAAGTTGACTTTGTAAATTCAATGAAAAATAACAAATCAACTCCAAAATTAATAAAATTTGGGGAAATGTTTGTATATATGAAATTGAATATGTTAGAGAAGAAAATTTTCAAATTGCATTTTCCAAGTGTGAAAACTCAAGTATTTACAAACTATGAAAAAAATATGAAATTGTCAAAAACTTGATTTTTGATAAAATTATTCCAAACAAGTTTTGAAACATTTTTAATGGATTAATGGACTTTAGAAAAGATGTAAAATAGAATCATTATGTCCTTAATCCGTAAACACGTTATTTTCCCAAAAGATATATAATGTGATAAATATGAAACACATGTGCATGTATATGAATATATTTATTAGTTTCAAATTTATATGGCTAAAACTTATCTTTCCAAATATTTGTATGGCTAAATATATCTTTTAGCAAAGCGAAAAAACCAATGAAAGCCATAAAACAAAAACAACGTGTATGTGTAAAATTTGAGCTTTAAGTATCAACCACACAAAGTATAAATACCTAAACTAATATATCCAAACTAAATGATATCGTGACGTTTGATCTTGGATGATCCTCCTCTACAAGAATGAATAAAGCAATAATGTGTTTGACTTGAATAGCGATGGCTTCATTCCGATATCCTTCCATCCTCCTTTGAATGTCATCGTTAAGCTCAATACCAACGAACCTCCGACAAAGGATATTTGTGTAGAATTCCTAACAAGCAGATACAAACACTCGACACACGATGTTGTAGGCAAATAAAATTGTCTTTATCCATAACAAAGAAATTTAGAAGTTCGCCTGTAGGATTAGACTTTGCCTGAATGTTCAAGTTCGCATGAACAAAGCTTAGTTTGCTTGTTCGCCTGAACAACTAAGTGCACATGAGCCAAGTCAAATTCGCCTGATTCTGCACACTAAGTCAAGTTCGATTGACTCTGTACACCAAGTCAAGTTTGACTACGATGCGAAGTTCACCTGAGCACTTAGCTCGCCTAAACTGTTTGGGCTTCGCTAGGATGGCTCGTGCGAAGTTAAGTTCGCATGAACACTCAACTTCGCCAACCTGAGTTAAGCTCGCATTAATGCTTAACTTATAAAGCTCGCCTGCACGCTTAAAGCTCGTCTGCACGCTTAAAGCTCACCTGCATGCTTAAAGCTCGCCTGTACGCTTATAGCTCACCTGAATTGCCAAGCTTGCCTAAACTGCTTCACCAAGTCAGCCTAAATTGTGGGTGCAGTTGCAACCACTTTCCCATGTTTTAGGAAGTGGTTACAAGCCGTTCCTCTCTATGAAATGCCACGAATGGCTACATAAAATGGACTTTTGGCAATTGAGAGAACCGAACTTAGTAGTTTTTGTGCATTCAGCCTTCATATTCCTGCTCAGGTATTCAAACTCAAGGGACCAATTAAGCTTCTACCACACACTGAAGTTTGTTCACGATCTTGTTCAAATCATCAAAGGGAAACTAACTCGACTCAAGTATCAAGGGCGGCATCCTATCAGAGATCGAATCAATTCTGTTTACTTCTGTGTAAAAGTGATTTTTGATTTGTAACAAACAATTCAATTAATACAAATTTGAGATCAATTTTTACAACCAACAGAAGATGGCGACCACAGTAGGGGTTTCCATTGTTTCAGACGAGATGGTGGTGGCACAATTTGACTTGGTTGCTGTAGGGACTATTGTTGAGTCCTTTGTTTGGTGGAAAATTTGTGAAATAAAAATGAAAGAACTGTGTTTGATTTTATTCTCTCTAACTGCTTAGAAAAAGAATGGTTACAACTCTCTCAATCAATTACAACTTAGATTTCCTGATTACAAAAGAGAAGAGAATTGATCTGAATTGCCCCCTTTGTTTAAGCCTGGGTTCTTCATGGTGGCGATGGAGTGCCTCCCTCGAATGCTTATGTCGAGTTTGCTCTCTGTGACGATCCGCACGTCTCAATTCACTAGAACGATATCTTCTCCTCATGATTTGACACTGTAGAGGACTTGCGTGGCAAGTTTGAAACTTCGCATGAGTTGATAACTAGAGAGAGTTTAAAGTCTTGAAAAAGAGTTGATTTGAACCGAAAATCGGTTAATAAGCCAAGGATGAAAGCTCCTTGATCTCGGTTGCTAAAGAACGCTTCCAGATAGCTTCCAGATCGGATGATTGAAGAAGCCCTTTGCTGATCTTCTAGATCCTAAAATGCTCCAAACATCCAAAGATACAAAGATCTCCAAAAAGATCAAAATATCCAAACTAAGCTGATTTTTTAGCTATTTATAGGCGATTAGGGGGGTGTAACAGCGCCTAAAATCGCTCCTTTATGGGCTTATAGGATGTAACCACCCCTTAAATCACTCCTGAGTGGAGTTGTGATCCCATTAGATCATGGGAAACAGTTTTGAAACCATTCTGAAACCGCTCAGCTCATGTTTGAACGAGTCAAATGCAATAATTATGTTTTGGCTTGAATTCTGCGTTCAAACACAGCGTCTGGAAGCTCGAACGCAGCATCTGGAAGCTCGTTTGTAGCACCTGGAAGATACGTTGGCAGCTTGTTGGAATCTACGTTGGCAGCATTTAAGAGCTGCGTTTAGCAGCGGATGAAAACTACGTTGGCAGCTTTTGCAGGCTGCATTTGGGGCCGAACATTAGCTACATTGGCAGTTGGATCTGAGCTGCGTTTGTAGTGTTTGGAGCTGAATGTGAGCTGCGTTTGCACTGCGTCAGCGAATGTGAAGATCGTGCATCTTGATCCTGGTACGTGGGCAGGACTTTCGCGTCTTGATGCTGAAACGCAGGGAGGACTTCCGCGTCTTGATTTGAGGAGACCGTCAATTTATAGTCTCTTTTTTGTCAGAGCGTTGCAAAGATCATCATTTTGTAATATTTGCTTTAGCTCTTTGATATGTGAGAGTCGTCAGGTTGTAACTCTCGCTGTTGATTGTCAAGACTATTGATCAGAGCTTTTATCGATTATTGTGAAGGTCATCAAATTGTAACCTTCATCGATCTACGTGAAAGTCTTCAAATTGTAGTCTTCTGAAAATCGTTAAATTGTAACTTCCATCATTGGTGTTTAATGGGGATCAACTATCTACAGTAATTTTTAGATAGCCTACATCCCTCTTCAAAATCCATCTTCATTGAGTTTGATCAAGCTAAGTATGAAGAGTACTTATCTTCAACTTCTTCTGGTAGCAAGACGTCACAAAAGTATCGCAAAGTCTCGCGTGTGAACCAGCCCCAACAAACTAAGGCTATCATGCTTGAAAGCTTTACCCGAGCAAACATTGGGAGTTCCATCCCTCCCAAGGAGGTTGAGGCTGATCAAAAGGCTAAAACAGCAAACCAAGAAGTTGCTCAATGGGTTGTCAAGCAATCCACACAAACTCCTATCTTCGAGGGGACCAAGGTTCGTGTCGGTGTGTATCACACCTTCATCGTGGACATGAACACTCCTCTTTCAAAGAGAGCCAAGCAAAGGTGACAACAAGCTTGCGCTCGCCATGATGCACATGCCCTGATCTCCTATGGCGGCCTAAATTACTATTCAGGTCTGAAAAACAAGGCTAGAACTGAGAACAAGCGTGAAGTTCCTAGTTCTGGCAAACTACGCAGTTCAGATGAACTTCACACTACTGGTGAAGGTCACCGTTCAAGAGAACCTTCCTAATCAATCGGATGTAAGCCAATTGGCAAACCTCACTAGGTTCGCCTGACAGTTGAGCCTTACCTATAAACCGAGCTTCGTCAGAAAGGTAAACCATCAGTTCGTTCGACAGGTGTAGTTCACCAAGTTTGCCAAACAGGCGAACCTCGCCTGAAAGAACAATAGGCGGAACCTCGCCAGCAGACTCAGGTTCACTATATAAGTGAACCTCGCCAGCCTAGGCAGCCTCGCTTGTCAAGGCAAGCTCGCCAGATTTCAGCACTTAGTGATTTTTCTAAGTGTTCTTCCAAGTGTTCCTTTGAGTCTTCTTCTCACAACCACTCATCTGGTCCTTCTCATGCTGGGGGTTGTATGCATCGGCCCATGGTGGATCTTAGAGGGCGCTTGACTCACAAACACACTATTCACATGGAACTCCTCAGTGCCACTATGAAAGGCTTATTACAACAGTACTTACTGACTGTCGGTGTGCTGAATTATCGAGACCATCTATATTCGAGAGGCTCTCTGGAGGACTAGCAGAAATGAGACTTTCTAGCCAAAAATGCAATCACGTGAGGAAACAAGCTCTCGATGATTTGGATATCCTAGCCGCCACTATCAACATGACAGGGCAGTCCAAGGCAAAGAATTCAGACTCTTCTGATGCTGACTTTTTGCCAAATCTAAAAGGCCTCTTCATTGACCCTGAGGGTGTTTATCAGCACACGTGAACCAAAAAGGGGGTTGCCATACCACTTGATTATAGGTGGTTAGTGTCTGTTTCTGATGATGACGATTGCTCGGCTATAGCATCATCTCAGGCTTCAAGCTTAATTCAGGGTGAGTGTGCTAAGGTGCACATGGTCAAAGTTCCTAAAGATATAGCCAGAAAGATGGAAGAGCAACAAGCTGCAATTGCCACCCAGCAATCAACGATCAATGCCATGAAGGAAATGCTAGAAAAGCATCTGGAAAAGAAGGAAAGGAAGAAAAAGAGGACATCACGGGCTCCCCCGAAATCCTCAACTAAGAACAAAGGGCGGGAACCCACTCCTCCCCAAACCACAAAAGGGGAAGAACATCCCGGATCACCTTCTGATTTGTCGTCCGAGTCTTCGGAAGGGCAATCATCTTCTAGCTACAATCCCTAAGATAAAAGGCTTGGCGAGTTCCAAAGCCAACTCTACACTTGAAGACCCAGAAGAATATGAATGAGCTGGGGGTTGTCATATCATATCCGGTCAAACAGGATACGGTCCCCTATCCAGCAAAGTTCAAGCCCATGAGCCTAGTCTAGTTTGATGGTAAGGGATCTCCATCACAACATATATATTATTTCCTGGCCGAGACAGGATTTCTTATGGGGAATGATCCTATATTGACCCGGCTATTCATCAGAACCCTAAAGGGGCTGACCTTTGAGTGGTTCCACAAGCTAGAACCAAGCTCTATCAAATCTTGGGCTGACATGCAGAAGCTATACTTGGCTCGCTTCTTTGACGATGACACAAAAGTGTCAATGTCCACTTTGTTAGCTAAGAAATAGAAAAAAGGGGAGTCTGTCAATGACTTTGTAAAGAGATTCAAAAATCGGTCACCACATTATTGCAATTAGGTCTCTGAAAGTACATTGATCGAGATGTGCCGTAATAATCTCTCAATCCATATTTTGTCCAAGGTTGGAATGGTAGAAACGCGAACTTAGAAAGAACTTGTTCGCCAAGCCGAGCAAGTAAAGAACATGCTCAAGAGGTTAGAAGCCGAAGAAGCCCAACCGAAAAGAGGTGCTGCAGAGCAAAGTTCAATCTAGAAATCCCTCTCGGTCAAAGGGTAAAGAGACCATGGCTGTCAAAACTGCTCCAGCCTCTAAGCCAACCCAGAAGCAAAAAACCTACCTCTAAAGCTGCCAGAGGTGGGAAGGATCGAGGATCTGAACAAAATGGATGATCCAAACTACTGTACGTACCACATGATGATTCATCATCCCACATCCAAGTGTTATGTCCTCAAAGACAAAATTTAAGCTCTTTATGAGGCATGAGTCCTAAAGAAAGAAACATCACAAAAGAAAGTGACTACGAATATGGTCACTCTAAAATTCGGGACAGACCTCCCAGAAGTCAATGCGCCGGCAGAAGTCATACCTATCCTAAGGCGGAACTAAGAATCATCAACACTAATCCTCTCAATCAGTGAGAGAAAGGTTTGGTACCACAGACTTTGCCATCAGGACAAATGATGTGGGTCCATCCTAACCTTCTTAAAGAAATCCAAAGGAAAGGTGAAGGTCTACAACATCGTCTCTACAATTCCAAAAAACAAAAAAGTGGAAGCGACAACCCTCACCAACTCTGATGACGAGACAATCGTACTGGCTACCAGGGTAAGGAAGGACTTTGCTAAGTACTACCCTCCAACGACAGAAAATCCTATGAAGCTACCAGCATAGCCATCACCGATAGTTTAGCCTGTGCCCGATAGACCCAAGCAGAAAGATTTACAATTCAATAGGGAATTAAGAAAGGAGGCTCCATCAAGTTCAAGTAGTCAACCTTTCCATTTCGATGTGCTCACACAGCTGGCCAATATTCCAGCTAGGATCACTTTGTATGAGCTCCTGCGACTATCCAAGCATCCGGGACACTTTACAAGAGGCACTAGCTGATGTTGATGCTTTCGTAGCCCATATGCCACCTGCTCCCAAAAAGGGAGGATGTTCACAGTGATGTTTGGTATCCAAACAACAAATACCTTGCATAACTTTTACTCTTGACGACATGCTCATCAAGACTGCGAAGCACAACCGGCCATTGTACTTTGCTGGGCACATTAGCTTTGCTAGAGTGGATAGAATCCAAGTGGATCCAGGCTCTGCCCTGAGCATTGTTCCCCTAAAGCTCGTTCAACACTTGGGGGTACCTCGGAGGCATTTATCTATAACAAACACCACCATCTTTGGCTTTAACGCTACTAGAACCCGCCCATTGGGGAAGATTCACCTCAAATGCTAGCTGGGTGACATGAAGACTAAGGTGACGTGCTATGTAATTGATGCAGAACCCTCCTATAATATGCTATTCGGTCGGCCATGGATCCATAGCAACCTGATTATCTTGTCCACACTACATCAATGCATGAAGTATGTGGATGACTATGGTCAAGTGAAGACAATGTTCATAGAAAGACGACCCATCAAAGGAGTCGATAACTATTTCACCGATTCTTTGCTTTACCAAGACTTTGAATCGGAGGGAGAACCACCGGTCAAGGAACCTGGAAGCAACAGTGAGGCCGATAGTGAGTCTAAGTACAACGAGGGTCTTATCTTGAACGATATTGAACCCATTGTACTCGGCTGTGAAGGCCTCGATGTAGCCGGCGCTAAGGAAGCTGGCGAATTTGTCTTGAATAAAGATTACAACATTGCTTATTTATCGTCTGTCGATTCAGAATCCCTATCACCTGAAACTATCAATGATGAGTCTAGTGATCTGATTCTAGGGTTTTATACTAACTCTTCTTTGTACTTGCCATTATATCCATCATTTGTAATAGGTAAACAAATGATCGAGTTCTCACGAGCCTTCTTTATTTTACCAACAAAAAACAATGACCAGGAAGATATTATCTTTAGAAGGGTAGATCAGCCTCAATATACGCTTTGGGATGACTCAGTAGAAGATGAGCCTTCTCCTCAATTCTCACACTACAAACAAATAGCATTGCGTATGATGAAAAACATAGGTTATGACTTCACCCACAAAGAGGGTTTGAATTTTAGCAAAGGACGAAGAACACCCGTACGACTCTTCGTTCCCAAAGGAAAGCCTGATGATTATTATCATCAAACTGGGAGAGGACTAGGTTACATCTTCCCTTCATCAGAGCAATGTAGTGATTTTGAAAAGGAACCTGAAGAAGTTTGCTCTATTGATTCATCATTAGCATCCTTGATGTGGGACTCAAACGTTAGTATGGGGCTGTCTCACAGTCAACATGACTATAACTAACCCTACCAAAATCAAAGAAGATGACCAGGTTCCTCTCTGTGATGAAACATGGGACCGACATGTTAGTTCTCAATGGAAAGGTCAGTTTGAACAACACGAACCTCCCACAAAGGATAAAGTACTTCAGATAAATATAGGAGATGATGCTAACCCCAAACCCATATTTATAAGTGGTAACTTACCTCCCCAAGAGAAAGAGGGCCTTCTATCTCTCATCTGAAAATATATTGACGTCTTCACCTGGAATTATGAGGACATGCCTGGCCTAGACCTACAAGTAGCCATACATCGCCTTAACATTAAACCGGGCGCTAAAACAGTCAAATAACAGCAAAGGCGGTTTCGTCCACAAATCATAGAAGCGATCGAAACTGAGGTGAAGAAGCTGATCGATTTAGGCTTCATCAGAGAGGAACAACACCTGGACTGTGTGGTCAACATTGTTTCAGTTCTGAAGAAGAATGGAAAGATCCGTATCTGTATCGACTTCAGGGATCTTAATGCTGCATGTTTGAAAGATGAATTTTCTTTAGCCATCACGGACGTCATCATTAACAATAGGTATGGTTTTGAAAGCATGTCATTCATGGACGGATTTTTAGGGTACAATCAAATCAAAATGTACCCTGAAGATGAGAAACATACCTCATTCAGGACTCTGTTAGGGATATATTGCTACACAGTGAGGCCCTTTGGACTCAAAAACACAGGCGCAACCTACTAACGCGCTATGAGCATCATCTTCCGAGATCACCTATGAAAAATAATGGAAGGCTACGTAGATGACTTGGTCATGAAGAGTCATAGCAAAGACAATCATCTTCAATATTTGAAAATGATGTTCAAACTAATGCGATGCCATCAATTGAAAATGAATCCTACAAAGTCGTTTTTGGGGATGTCGAGTGGCAAATTCCTTAGATTTATTATCACAACGAAAGGGATTCATATAGATCCCGACAAAGTGCAAGCTCTCTAGGAGTTGCAGCCACCTAAGAATCTCCAAGAATTAAGAGGACTACAAGGACGTCAGGCATACATCTGTAGATTCATCGCAACTCTCTCGGGTAAATACCAGCCCTTCTCAAAGCTGATGAAGAAAGGTGTGTCTTTTGTAAGCGGAAATTCACAAGATATTGGAAGCATAAATTCATAAAAACTGAATTTATTCATAATGAGAAGTTTTCATTATAAAATTCATTCCAAGAAAATCAATTCCAAAACTTCTCAATCAACCCTCGATATCTTTGATGGCTTTGGCGTGTTCTTCCTTAACCGCACGAAGGATCTAGCAGCAGATATCTTCTTCTTCAGTAAGCGAGACGGTGTTTTCCAGCTAGACACCTACCGTATTTAGAGCTCTATCTCTATCCTCTAGCTCGCCAAGAACATGTTGTTGCTGATTCTTGAGCTCCTCCAACTCTACCAGCACTTGTTCACGAGCCTGCTCCTTTTCAGCCAATAATGTTTGCACCTCCGCTATGACACGTTTCGCCTTAGTTATGGATTGAGCTAAGTCTATTAAGACAAAGTTAGCTTTCCAGCATTCTTCCCTGATCTTCTTGCCCTGTGTAGTAGCCTTCTCCACCTCTTCCTTTAGCTGGATTTCCTCAGCTAGAGTTTCCTCCAAAAGGCGCTCCCACTCTTTTAGGGCTACTTGAACCCTTTCAGAGGCCAAGCCGATGATGTTAGTGCTGGCAAAGCAGAGGGCGAATAGTTCCTGAATGTCTTTCTCCATATACCACAAGCATGTTTGGTATGGAGAAGCTGATCTGCACTAACCAGCCTGGTCAAATTGTCTAAGTACATTTGTAAACTGGTTTACAATCATCAAAAGAACAGCCTTCAACCATCCTAATGTTGTCCTGAACAAAAGACTAGAAACTCTCGATAGTTTGATCTACAGACCTTTTTCTCATGCGTGCTGTGGGAGAAAGTAGAGTGTCATCTGTGGCTAGCTTTGTTGTAGAGGCTTGGAGCAAAGCGTTGGTGGCTACTATAGCGAGAGTCAGAGTGGACACTGCCAAAATTAGGAGCTCTACCACTATCGTTGAAGTCTTGGCAGGGGAAGAGGTATGAGTTTTGGCAACTGGTTCGAGAGTTGTCAAAATGGAGACCGAAGATACGATAGTGATAATGGCCATCGATGAAATTAGTGCATCCTCTTCTTGAGTTGCAACCCCTTCTATATGAACCGAAGCCTCAGTTGGTCGGCTCACTTGCTGAGTAACATGCAGTCGAGGTGAGATAGAAGCTCATGCATACTCCAGCAAACTAGCCCATTTTTTGAGAGCCTCGGGAGTTAGGTCAACTATAGTAAAGATTGATAAAAGAAGCGTTAGCATATTCACCAAAGCAATCTTCGTAGAGTTAAGAGTTCACGATTCACAATACCTTGAGCTAAAACGGCAGCCTTGAAAGCCTGTCCGCGAGGAGGACTCGGAGCATCCAGGTCCCCGATAAGAGATTTCATCTTAGTAGAATGACGGGAAGCGTGTTTACTTTCATCATAATCTCCAAAGATCAACGACATTTACAACAGCTTCACTATCACTGGAGAGATCATCTTCCTCTTTTTCCTCCTCTCTTTCTGTAGAGGAAATGTGATGGCCGCCTCCGCTATTTCTATTTTAATAATCAAGAAAGGTTGAGCGGACGCAGGCCAATCACAATAAACTTAATAATAAAAATAGGAGTGAAAGAATGATTACCATATGAAATGATTGGTTGAACGGCTTGAGTTGTAGACTCAGCTAAAACTTGTTGACCAGCAATGAGAATCGACATCATCACCTCCAATGTCGATGGAGCTGTTTCTGTTACAACAGTAGGGGCTGACAAAACACCTTCTTAAGAAAGATAAGCTAAAGAGGTTGGGATAATGGATGGAGTCGCCTCTAAAGTTGGCTCGAGAGCACTTAGAGTGTGCTTCCCCCATTTCAGCAATCGTCGCCACCTCTTTATGGCTGGCTTTCTTCATCACTGCCTCTTCAGATGGACTTGCCTCCGCCTCCCGCTGTCTTTTAGGATGAGCTGTGAAGTTAGGAATGCAGTCAAAAAGTATGTATTGCGGCATTTGCATTTGATCAGCAATAGAACCCCTAACTCTTTTCAGAAACATACCTGCTCTGATCAGTTTGTAATGATCATGAATTTTTCATACTAGTTAAAATAATTTTTTAGTATTTTAAAATATTTAATTATTATTTTTTAAAAGAGTATTTGCATTTTTCTTAATTTTCTAAAATTTTCTACAATTTAAAAGTCCAAATTTTATATTTATTTAAATAATTTTGATATTTATAAATTAACTTAGTGCAGTAAAAATTTTTAGAATTAATCTGTTGTGTTGTCGATACTATTACGTATTATTTTAAATAATACATTATATTATTTTTACTATTACGTATTATTTTGTATAATACGTTGTATTATTAATTACGTATTATTTGTATAATTTGTTGTATTATTTCTTCTATTATGTATCAACTGTTGTATTAACATAACTGATATATTTTATTGTATAGAAAATTTTCCCATAATTATTTGATTTTAAACTTAAGTAATTATATTTTTTTATTAATTATTCTCGTTTAATTGTATAATTAGTTGTATTAATTCTATTATTGCCTATTATCAGTTGTATAAGCACAACTGAGACATTTTATTATGTAGATAATTCTCCTATAATTATTTGATTTTAAATATAAGTAAATATATTTTTTATTAATTATTCTCGTTTAATTGCACAATTTGTTGTATTATTAGTACTGTCACATATTATCTATCGTATTAGTATAACTGGTATGTTTTAGTGTGTAGATAATTTTTATGTAATTATTTAATTTTCTTTATAATTAATATTATTTTAATTATTTTTCAAAACCCTAAATATCCCTTTATATATATATATATATATACATTATACTTTTCGTGTGTCTCTCTCTTCCTTCTTCCCAAACCTGCTGCCGCCGTACCCTCTCTCTCCTCTCTCTCGTTCTCTTTCCATCGCCGTCTACCACACTTCCCCCTTAGCCGCTCCTCCTCCACCCAGCCACCTTCACTCTGCCTCAACCACTCCGACCCGCTGCTTACCATCAACTCCGCCTCTTCTATCCCCACCTTCCGCGCAGCCATCAACCACCGCCGCCACGCTCAGCCTCGACCTCGTCTCAGCCCTTCGCAGCCCCACACCTGTTGTCCCTCCTCTCCTCGTCACCGCCCCACTCGACTGCACCACCACGTCGTTATCTAACCTCCCTCGACAACCACCGCCTCGCCACCCCACAGCAGCAACGCCGCCTTCCCCTCGACCCCGAGCTCCGACCAGATCTGCCCAGCCCCACCGATCATGCCCCCACCAGATTACTCCACCCTCCGGCCTCACCAGTCTACCCCTGACCACAGTCAAACCCGCTGGTCCCTCCTCCTTTCGTCGGCTAACCCGACAGCCCGCCGACCATGTCGTACGCTGCCCCCGTCGAGCTCCCTCGCAGTCAGTCCTGCTTCCCCCGTTGAACTCCCCATAGTTAGTCCCTATAGTCCTTGTCTGCCCCTCGTCACTGACGAGCGCCGCCGAGATCCCGCAGCCTCTCCTGTTGTGCCCTAGCCAACATCGCACTCCACCGCGCCAGATCCAACCCGCGCAGTCGATGTCGACTTGTTCGACGTACTCGAGGCAAGATCTCGCCTCTCAGTTAGTTATTTTTTGCATTTATTATCAATTAAATGGTTAGTTAAATATGATAATATCAATAATATGTATATTGTAATTATTTGGCGTGGATTGTTAATGATTAGTATTAGATAGCATTTTAATAATGAGATATTTTTGCTATAATTATATCTAAGAATGAACGAATGTGAAATGAGGAGTTACATGTTATAATTATATTTTTGAGATATTATCAAAAAAGAAATAAAATAAATATATAAATATTATTGTTCATGTAGAAAAGAATTAACAAAAAATATATATACTATATATATTTTTTTAAAGATTATTTTAAAATGGTTATGATGAGAAATAATTTTTAAAGAAATTATTTGGAAATAAGGAATATTTGGTTTTGAATTAATTATGATAATATAACCGATAGTCGTAGAGCATGACATTTCATGTGCAAAACGATATCGGTTTCTAGTTTCCTTTTACCGCATTATTATGTTAGAGATTACTTAATTATGGATAACTTCCATGAGAAGTTTGTACACCCCAGTAGTGAGATATTAACGAGATCTATTTATGTGTGTATTTATGCTATTGTAGACATGATTCATGCATTCTGTATTTGTACGTAGTTATTATTCATGTTTTATGATCCTTATTTTAATATATTCAACATGCCATGATGTGGTTGTATGAAATTAGTGTTATTATTATCTCCTTGTTGTAATTGAGAATCTTAGTAGTTCATAACTTAGTGGCCTTATACGTCATGAACAAACTTAGTGACATGTGTGAGTGCGTTGACTGAATTTAGGTGGTGAACCAGAGATATTGTGGACTTTGATTGTTGACTTAGAAAAACAAGAAGAGTTGGGATAGGAAAGTCTTTGTTTATTTGATCGGATATGGCTATTGATGTATCTTCCAGGCTCGCTCCAGTGAATTTGTGTAGTCACTGGGGTTGGTTTGTTGGGCTAAAGTGAATTCGTGTAGTCACCTTAGTCCATGACCTGTTTCATCACCTGAGCTTTATCTGAGTTTGGACCAGGCTGAGATCGGATTGCATGTAGTCCTCTGATAGATTCGTGTAGTGGTATTGAATGCGTGTAGAGGATTTGTGAACAGTCAGTTATCTAGTGATATGAATGTTAACTTTATTTAAAATGTGGACCAGTGAGTTTTAGGATGGCTAGTATTTGAGCCAGTTACCGTATGTAGTTAGCTTTATGTTTATCATGTTTTAATAGTGATTTGCATGTTGATTTTATTGGATTTCTAGTTGCATATTTCTTTATCATATTTGTTATTGTATCGTTTTTCGCATTGGGTTTTCGTTCGTTCTTTTCTTTTTTGGGGTCTTGCCGTTTACCATGCACACTCACATACACCTATTTGCTCTGGTGTACATCAGACTTAGTGGAAGAACAGGTCCATCTTGGAGATGTGCTAGAGCCAGGATATTCTCAACAGGAGCGCATTGCAGACAGAGTTGAAGAATAGGCCGAAGCTCAGTTATCTTTTCTTAGTTGATGATCCTAGTTGCTTTTGTAGTACTTTCCTTTCCCGTTGAATGATGTATTTTATATTTCTTTAGTATTTAGTTGTTCAGTCATGTATAAAGGCATGTTGACCCGAATATTATGTTTTAGATGATATTCACTTGTGATATGGATATTCTGTTCTGAGTTATTTATTATATTCTTGCTATCTGTTATCTGGGACCTGTGCCTTTGCATTTATGTCTTGACGCTTAGCGTATTAGGTTGAGGAGAAATATTTATTTTTATTTATTCTCCTTGATCTAATATGTCGCGGTCTTGTTCACGTTATAATTCCCCAGTATTTTGGAAAGCGGGGCGTGACACAGATCCTCAGCCACTTCTTCAACTTCCTCTTCTTCAGCAATGGAGGGTTGCGAATGGTCGTATTGAGTTTGGAAATCTGGCCCATGGAAATCGTATAATCCCTCATAATCAGCTCCTTCGTCAAAAATAGTCTCCTCACACTCGAACTGTTGGTATTCCCTTTGCCCTAACGCACGAGGCATCTTGTCCAAATGATGCTTCAACACCTTCAGGCTAGATTCATAAGGGTTAAAGCCTTCAGGCGCTACGCTGGCACTCCGGTACCACTTGCAAAAGTCAACGTGTGCCGGAGTTGTGGGTTCTTAGGCAGCAACAAAAATCGGGTGCCGATGCATTCTGTGTGATGCTAATACCGACCTCGTGCGCCATCAATTAACCCCCTTCAGAGGGTTTGGGTTCCCCACATTATAGCTGGTCATACCCAAACTGGCGAGCAAACCAGAATGGGAAGTAGGGTTTCACGTGCCAGATCGAGCCTGTACTAAAAATTTGGTAGCCCAGTAGAATGTTGACGAGCCAACGGAAGCTGCCTAGGGATAGTACACTATAATTATCCTCCGTTAGCACATCTTAAAAAGAATCACCATACCCTCCATCCGAGAAGTAGGAGAAGCACCAGTAGAAGTTATAATTGCTGAAGAAGGATAGCGCATTTCCCATCTCCGCGATATACTTATACGTCCAGGAGCTCTTTTCGGCGAGTCGAGTAAGCAAGCAAATTAGGATGATGCGGGCGAAGTCGATCATACAGGCGAGTCTGGATGACCTTGACTCATGTAGGCGGATTTGGGGCTCGTGCGGTTTGGGTTCGCGTCAGCGAGCCCCCCCGTGGGTGAGGCCTGCCCTTAATCCGAATGGGTGGTGCCAACTTGTAGGCGGGTTCATGTACACGTTTGCGGCGGTAATTTTTACCATCTACAAGACCCCCTTCAAAGTTTTCAGACCTAAACCGATTTGTGTGTGGTCTAGAATACTTTGAATAAAGAAATCCCTAGCTTGTCAGGTGTGTTTGTCTTTCTTTAGGATTTTTAACAAACCCTCAGCTATCAACGGGTTTGATTTGTCTTTACCGATTACCGTTTGAATTGGGCTAGTCATACTATTCCCCTCAGTATGATGAGTTGTCGAATAGTTTCCCTTAGGCTTAATGCTAAGATTTCTATTCTAACCCTTGGCCGTCTGAGACGTGGGTTCAAGTGAGGATATTGTATTGGCGATTCAAGGCTTTGGACAAGTCGTGTTATCCGTAATTTGTCTTCGAAGGCTGACGAGCCGTTTAGGCGATATCAGGCTTTGGAGGCAAGATTTTGCGTGACTTGCGGATTCGAGCCAAATTTTTGCAGGCGAGACCCTTCCTTTTGGTGGAATTGGACTTGGCAGGAGGCTAACCACGTGTCCGCCGATGAGGCTTCGTGCTTTCCAGCTAAGGTGGCGCGGGTGCGTCAGGTCGCATCAATCGTGATTCGACAGTGTGACATCAGCTTCGTACGCCTCGCCGTTGTAGGCATCGAAAATTGCCTATAGGTCTCCACGAAAAGCTCAGTGTTAAGGAACGACAATGAACATCACTATCTGGTTCACAGGAGTTCGATTGACGTCGGTGAACGCTTGAAGTGAATCGACAAACTACGTGAGCTGACAGAATTTCGGAATAACGAAGGCACGGGCTAATCGGGAGTCCCGCGATGTTTACAAAAGGAACAACGCCCTTTGTGTCTTGTTCATTCTATAGATAATCCAACCATCGGAACTGATAGAACTCTTCGTCAGACTTCCAGCGCATTTGGAATCACTCAAATCCGAGTTCAGACGAAGAACTTACAGTGGAAGCGGACGAATGCACCTTAACGGAGTGTCTCGGCCAATGTGAGACACCCCAGGGGTGTCTCGGATTTTTCAGAGTTTTCCAAGACACCCCAGGGGTGTCTCGGGTTTTCCGAGACACCCCAAGGGTGTCTCGAGTTTTCCGAGACACCCCAGGGGTGTCTCGGGTTTTCTGAGACACCCTCCAAGGCAGATTTGGGCCTTTAGCCCGTTTTAACCGCTCCGTTATCCCCTTAAGCCTATAAATACAAGCCTTAGGCCTCATTTTTCAGATCTGGAGTTTTGGTGCCTCGGCGAAGCCCTGCCGGATTGAAGACTTAAAAGTACACAAATTCCAGAGAGGAGGAGGAGAGATCGGATCTAGTTCTTCAACGCAAGAGAGAGAGAGAGATTCGTCAGATCTACATCACCCGTACCCAATCCTTAGGATTATCCCATCGTGGTAATTCTAAGAAGAGCAAATATCTCACTTTTATCGAGTTAGGCGCTTTAGTTTTCTTGATCCCTTCGCGGATAGACGAAGCTCTGCCCAATTTTCACCACTGTGGTCGCCAGCTTATTTTCGGTGAAAGTTACCTTCATCATTGATTTCATTAAAGTTTAAACGTTATAAATGAATTCAAAGAACGAAAATAAAAATTACAACTTTTCAAAAATAAACACAAGATCCGTTCGTCGTCTCTTGCTTGCGTGGGTCTTTAGCCTGTGACGGGGACGTCGATATCCGTGGACTACCTGGCAATCAGATCTGATCCAGAGCTTCGTCGATCCGCGAAGAGATCTAGAAACTTAAAGTGCCTATCTCGATAAAAGCGAGATATTTGCTCTTCTTAGGATTACCGATAAGTGATAATCCTAAGGATCGGGTGCGGGTGATGCAGATCTGACGAAGAACTCTCTTGCGTTGAAGTACTCGATCACTCTTCAGTCCGGCAGGGCTTCACCAATTCTCCAAAACTCCAGATCTAAAAAAATGAGGCCTAAGGCTTGTATTTATAGGCTTGAGGGGATAGCGGAGCGGTTAAAATAGGCTAAAGGCCCAAATCTGCTTTGGAGGGTGTCTCCCAAAATCTGGGACACCCCTGGGGTGTCTCACAAAACCCAAGACACCCCTGGGGTGTCTCATAAAACCTGAGACACCCATGGGGTGTCTTGAAAAATCCGAGACACCCCTAGGGTGTCTTGAAAAATTCGAGACACCCCTGGGGTGTCTCACAAAATCCGAGACACCCCTGGGGTGTCTCACATTGGCCGAGACACTCCGTTAAGGTGCATTCGTCCACTTCCGCTGTAAGTTCTTCGTCCGAACTCGGATTTGAGTGATTCCAAATGCACTGGAAGTCTGACGAAGAGTTCTGTCAGCTCCAATGGTTGGATTATCTGTAGAATGAATGAGACACGAAGGGCGTTGTTCCTTTTGTAAACATCACGGGGCTCCCGATTAGCCCGTGCCTTCGTTATTCCGAAATTCTGTCAGCTCACGTAGTTCGTCGATTCACTTCAAGCGTTCACCGATGTCAATCGAACTCCTGTGAACCAGATAGTGACGTTCATTGTCGTTCCTTAACACTGAGCTGTTCGTGGAGACCTATAGGCAATTTTCGATGCCTACAGCCGTATGACGAATCGTGGCCGTTGTTTTCGAAATCAACCGTTGGATTCAGCCACAGATTTTGGTTCGGGTCCCGGGTTTTGGACCGGCATGTTTTCTTCATAACTATAAAAGAAAACGAATTGTTGGGGGCAATCCGGGCCGTTGATTTCGATCATGGCCATGTCTCTTAACCGCGAGTGTTTCGCCTCGTGGGCGCGATCGTGGCTACGCAAGCCCTTCCGCCTTTAAATAGGCGTCGTTCCTCCTTTTTGAAAACCACTGTGCTTGGAAATCCTTGTTTCATAAAAATCTCCAAAAAAGAATTCCCGCTTCATCCCTGATTCCTAGACATGGCGCTGAAATCCAAGAAATGCGTTGCGAAAGGAGGAGGTCCTGGACGCTACTCCGATCGTCCTACCGTCGGCGCGACTGCCAATGTGCTCAAAACGCATCTAGATAAGTCAATAGGTTTGTCGACCTTGCGTTGGTTGCTGACGTTGGGTCAGGAGGATGAGCATCGCTCATATTCCTTGGTAGATTCTGTCGTCTTTCGGCGGTTTCTCTGATTTAGATAAAATCGGTCCTTTTCGGGCGGATTTCACGTTTATTTGCAGGAGATGATTTCTGCCTTTACAGGAGAAATTTGCCTTTATTGGGTGAAGGCAAACTCGTTTTTGTAGGCGAATTCGACTTCTGTCCAGTAAAGGCGAATGTAGTCTATACAGGCAGATCACATTTTTGTCTGGCGGATTTTGTTTCTTGACCGGCGGATTTTCATTTGTTCATCATGGCTTGATAGGTGAATTTGCCGATGGGGCGAATTTCATTCTAATCCTTTGGCTCTGTCTTGCAGCGACCTTTTCTGATGAAGCTCTTCCGATGTGTGTGGCCATCGGTCTCGCTGGTGGTACAGGCTATACGGCCCTTTCCCGATTCCTTTTCTTGGATCCGGTGCTCGTGTTCGCCGCTGATAAGCCAGACGGCCTGATAAAGAGAGTCACCGACGGTCATCCTCTAATGCTGCGTGAGTTGACTACTGACGTGGTGCTGACAGACGAAGACAGGATGGAGCTACAAAAGCCGTAGTTTCTGTTCGGTGATGCTGCGACTGATCCTTCCGCCCTCTTGATCAAGGAGAGCAGGTAGCTCCGTGTGACGGACGGGGTCCACTATGGTGGGAGTTTGACCCCCACTCAAGACGGGGTCCACTATGGTGGGAGTTTGACCCCCACTCAAGATGGGGTCCACTATGGTGGGAGTTTGACCCCCACTTAAGACGAAGTTCGATCGTCGAGTTGCGGTCCCTTGCGGTTCCTAGAGTGATGAACTAGGATTTGACCCCCACTCAAGACAGGGTTACTTGCGGTGTCTTTACAGGTTCCACGGAGGGGTACGAAGTGGAGAGCTCTTGCAAACGTATGACAGGCTTACGCCCTGGCCTACCGTTTAATGAGCTGCCCGCTGGGGAGACGACAGCGGTTGCGGAGACTTTCCGTCATCGCTTCTTCCAAGATGGTGGAAGTTTTCCTCCAAAGGACTTCCGAGCCCCGGGGTGGGTCTACTCCACGCCTGGCAGCAACACCTGGTGGTCCAAGATCACTGACTATGTTATGGCTGAGAACTCTGACCTCATGGATTCGGAATTGTTCGTAGCCATTCGGGCCACTCAACATGGTTTGAAGATTAACGCTCCTCAGTTCCATAGCATCTTGGAGCTGTATTACGCGGACAGCGGCACGTTCTTCACCCCTAACGGTGAACTGGGCATAACCCCCCATGAGATGTATAACGTGTCAGGGCTGCCCTTGGGAAGCTTCCCTTACGAAGAGTACGTCCCTGGTCAAGGTGAGATTGACCAACTTTCAGACTGTTCCCCCTTGGTGGTCGAGACCTTATGGGAGCTGCTCTGCCACTACCATATATGCCTCAATACCTTGGGGGCGGTGGACCATAAAGGCAAAAAGAGGAGGGCTCAGGGGATCAGCCATAAGAATTGGGCTGATTACTTATTCCCGAAGAATGACATCTAAGGAAGGCCTACTCTACCGCTGGGCGAATGTGACCAGTCCGAAGTGGAGAGGAGGATGGCCGAAGGGGGAGCCACTGTGACCCTCAAGCACGACGAGGGCGGATTCAAATTCGACACGGTCCATTCGTTCCACCATCAGGCTAAGTCCCCTATATCCGGAAAGGCTCTACTCGCGGGGTACCTCATGTTGTGGTTGAAAAGGTGTGTGGTCCCCACTCATTCTTTCGAGGTGCTTCCGGTGGAGGTTGTGTATCCCGCGGTTCACCTAGCCCACGAGAAATCTTATGCGTTGGTATCGGCTATGGTAGCATGCATCTATCGGGGACTCCGCATACTGATGGCCCAATTCTGTCGTGTGTCGACTGTCAACGAAGGGGAAGGGGAAGTCGTCAGGACCCCTAATCCTAGAGTGGGGCTGCCGTACATCTATTTGATGGCGTGGTTCGTTTACCACTGTGAGTGTTTGATGAGTGCTCCTGCGACTCTTCAATGAGAAAGGTTCGTTCCGTTCGTCCAGCGTCTAGAGAGGTGCTCTTGGAAGTGCCCGATGCGCGGAAGACACTCTCTCATTTTGGCTATTATAACTTTCGTTGGTTCTTCCCCTACTTCAGCAGAGGAGGATATTGAGAGTCTCTTAAGGACGTGTCGACGGTGGACCATCACATCGTTCTCTCCTGTGGTGCTTTTCGATGGTTGGTGAATATCCGACCGGGGTATCATATCCTACGAACAGGTTGTGTGTGCTACCTTGAGCTGTACCTCCCTTGTCGGTTCGCTCGCCAGTTCGGGTACGACCAACTATACGTGGGCAACATCAATCCCCACTTGTACTTCGAGGGAGGATGGGTGGATGGCACTCAGGGATGGTTCTGGACTCACGCTGGCGGTACCTATGCCCGCTTTGAGCTACCTACGAAGGATCGAGATTTGTACCATACGCTCCTGTACTGTCGGTGGTATCGGGGTGCCAGCGCGAATCCTGAGGGCTTTCGGTTCCAGAGTTCCTATTTGATGGAACACGGGCGTCGTCCCAGAGGAGCTCCTCGTACTTTGAGGCGGAGGGGCTGTCAGACTACTAGGGAGTGGTTTCCAGAGGATCCAGCTAAAGACACCAAGGGTTTCGATGTGGGTCTAGATGAACCTGAGGTGCTCGAGTATCGAGCTCACTCCCCTAGTCCTCCTTTGGCTCCCTCCGATGAGCAGAGGGAATCTGACAAATTTATCCGGGCAGGCGAGCGCCTGGAACAGGCCCGGAGCACGATAGCCGGTCGGATGGGAATGCCCCTTCTATCTCTGAGTAGCTCGCTCCTCTCTAAGCGACAGTGGCAGATAGCGGCCGAAGGCTCCAGAGCGGAAGCGGCTAAGAAGACCCGTCGTGGAGAGATGGTTGAGACTGCCAGAGCGGCGGAAGGTCAAGATGACGCCGCACAGGTGATCATTCTTGGAGTGACTGTCTCTAGGGCTGGAGTTGTTCCGCCCGCTCCTTCTGCTATATCAGGGGCGGTTCTGACGACCTCGAAGGACGCTCCTCCATAGTCTGGTGTGGAGCCACAGGCCGGGGTTTTAGCGACTTCTACGTCCGCATCAAGAGGTAACCTTTAGCACAGCACTCTCGAGTGTGAGGTCGAATCTATGCCCTTCTGACGTTTGTGTTGAATTTATGCAGGTGCAGTCAAGAGAGTGATCTCCATTCCTTCTGACGAAGAGGAGGGGACTGGAGACGAAAAAAAATTTGGTGGCTCAGGTAAGCGTAGGTCCTAGTGTAGTTGACCCCTCTCTACTGAACTGCCAATGGGGCTCCTCTCGAGGGACCTTTGCTAACCTTCTTCTTGAAATCACAGTCGATCCTGCCCATGAAGCCACTGGTAAAGAGGATCCTCCCTCCTGGGTGGGTAATTCACCTGGGGACGTGGACGAATCAGAGGCGGATGACGACGTCTTAATTTATGAGGTGATATCGAGCGAGGAGGAGGCGTCTGACCATAAAGATGTGTCCGGCCAACAAAGGGAAACCTCTATTCCTGCGGAAGCATTGGTTGGGGGTGGACCATCAATGCAGGAGTCTCCGATTCAAAGGGGAACCCCCACTCAGCTAGTGACCACTTCCTCGTCTTTGGTGACTGTTGGCACTGCGGTCGCTACTCCAGTGGCGTCGGCAGGCACGTCAGCTTTGGCAGCACCAGTCGCCACCTCTGCAGTCATGACCACCAGTACCTCGATCGTACCTTCATCCACGGCGGATGAGACTACCCTCTCTCCTTTAGAACGTTCGCGTAAGAAGAAGGTGGCCCGAACCCTGGCTAACTTTCAAGAAAATCTAGCCGATTGCATCAAGCTCGCCTTAGAGGAGAGTTGCCCCTTTGAGGAGTTCAAGGAGGACCTCGATCATGACATAGTCTTCTTAATCAAGAAGCTCGGTGCTACCGCGGCTAAACCGTACTTCCAGCATTTGGGAGAGGCGGAGCGGGCCATTCGACAGTTGCTTGCCCTTCGCACGAAGAGTCCCAAGATCATCGACCTCGCGTCAGGTGAGGTTCGAGTAGCAGTGGAAGAGCATGATCGCAGACTGAATGAGACCATGTCGTTGGAGGCAAGGTTGTCAGCGGAGTTGGAGCAGGTCAAGGCCTAGAATGAACGGGTGACCTATGAGCAACAGAAGGCTGATAACTGTCTTTCTCGCCTATCTTCGGAGATAGGGAAGCTGAAGCAAGTTATTGCTAATGCGCAGGCCTCCCTAGCCACTCAAGAGAAGGCTTGTGAACAGTTGGTAAAGGAGTTGGAGGATATCGAGTCTCGTCGGCAATTGGTCGCTGGCTCCGTTGAGGAAAAGGATCGAGCCCTCAAGGAGGCCAAGGATACCGTCCAAGACTTGGTCTTACGTACTGAGGAGGATCTTCGCCAAGAGATCCTGAGGAGACTCGAGTTTCGTCATGCTGGGGAGATTCGTGAGGCAGAGTTGTGATTGAGAGCTTTGTAATTTGCCTTCGATTCCCCGTTGTAATAGAATTTCTTTTTATGAATAAAATTATCCTTTTGTTTTTGGCCACTATCACCTTTACGTGTGCTCCATTTTTTCTTTTTATGGTGATTAGTCAGAGTTTGGCCGCAAGGGAATCCTAGCTGCAGGGGAACTCTAACTGTCGATGAATTTTGGCTGCAGGTTTATCTTACCTGCATGCGGATTTTGTCCGCAGGCGAATTTGGAACTGACTCGAACTCCAGAGTGGTATGTGAGTCCAGTTAGGCTTGGCCCGCGGGAGTTCAAACGACGAATTCGGGCTAGGCGGGCTCCGTTTTCAGTAGGCCACGTGTTGATCCACGTACACGTTAGTTAAGATGACGTGGGCACGTCGTTTCGTATTAAATACGACGTAGTAGGCCTCTTCGTCCTCCGCGCCTAATTTAGGCCATTGGCTGAAGATAGTGTGCATAAACTGCCAGATCCTAGCCATCAACGTGAGATCCGAATTGTTCGGCCTTACTCTCAACTGTTTGGCCCTGAAAGGTCCAATCGAGTGGCGGATAATCGCCTAGGACTAGAGTATTTAATGCCCCTCCCCCATGTTAAGAGAGGTCGCAGTTCCCGTGTTGTTTTCTTCAGAGGAAGTCCAAATTTTCTTTTCGTTACACTCGGAATGGCACCGAAAGTGAAAAGAGTTGCCTTGAAGAAGAGGAAGGAGGCGTCTTCTTCGGGTGCCGCCGGGGCCGCTGCCGCTGAAGGTATCCCTTTGTCCCGATTTCTGTGTAGTCATGATTCGAGCAGGTACCTCTTGCCTAACTCTTTCCTGTTTTGTTGTTTGCGTTACACAGTCTAAGAAGAAGTGCTGACTGCCGAAGAGCATGCGGCCGAGCCTATTTTAATTTCTAATGACGAATCTGAGCGTACCACTACTTCCTCTGCCTCAGGCCCCGTTCCTCAGCCTGGAGCCGAACTTTGTCTCGAGGTTCCACCCATTACGGCACTCGCTCCGGGTCAAGAGCCTGTTTCCTCGGATTCCTTGTCCCTACAAGCTCGCCTTGAGGAGTTCGAGAATGCCGTTAAGCAAGTGATTTTTCTAGTCAGTCTCGGCATGGGGAGCTACAATAGCTTCAAGCAGTCTCTCTTGGACCGCATGGTTGACCTTAGGCGGCTGGGCGAAAATCGGATTGCCACGCGTTGCATGCAGAAGCTCCTTTTCCTGGAGTCACACTTGATGAGGCTAGAGATCTTGCTACGGGAAGGTCCGAAAGTTGATGTGGAGTCTTTCCTGGTTCATATCAGGCATCAGGAGGCCTAGAAACAGGAGGTCCGCTCTAGGGAAAAAGCAAACTTGGAATCCAATGTCGCCTTCTGGGTGGGTCAACAGCACTCATTAGAGGAGCGGATAGGTGACTTTACTTCCACCATCTCTCGCCTGAGAGGTGAGCTGGAGTAGGCAGAGGTGACTCTGAGGGGGCTTCAATCTGAGATCGTAAAGGTCAGCAAGACCACTGAGGTAGAAACTCAAAGCCTCCAAGCCTTGCGCCAGGAAGATGCTGCCGCCAGGTGCTTTGAAGACCGGGTTCGGAGGGAGGCTGAAGACAAAGCGCGGGAGGACCACGCGAGAAGGGTGGTGGCGGTCAAAGAAGAGCTTACATCTTTTAGTTTGTTGGACTAAGATCTCAGGTCTATGACCGTGTTAAGACATTTTGCCTGTTTTGCTTTTGAAACTGTGTCATGACTTGTTTGTTTGTGAATTCATAACTTTGTTCAAATGCACCGTCTTAAAACTGGGTGAATATTGCACTCGTTAAGTTTCCCCTCATGTTTGTGCATGCGTCTCTCCTAGTCGCTCTTGTCTTTTATCTCTATCTGTGAGACCGTTGTAGGTGGGTCTTTTGTCACAGGCGAGTTCAAGCTACAGTCGAATTTTGGGCACTAAACGAGTTTAAATCGCTAGCGCATCCTAACTGCAGGAAAATTCAAGCCGTATGTGAATTTGAGCCACGTGCGAGTTCTGACAATGGTCAAACTATGCTCGAGGCGAAGTTAGTCCAAACTCAGAGGAAGGTCACGCGTCTGATCGCGGTTTCGAGTGCCCGCCAGCTAGACTGACATTGGCACGTCATCTCACATCAAGGTGGTGTGAGTGGCTTCATCGTTCTCCACGCCCGCTTTGGGCTGTGGGATGATGGACACATGTTCGTTCCGTATGTCATTCATTGCCCTTTTTATTCATCAGAACGGACACTGTGTTGATCGTTTCCTTCTTGTTCAGAATGGCACCATGAGTGAAGGCATCTAATGCGAAGAAGGTAGGGGGTGGCACTTCTCCTTCGGCTTCCACACCTGATCGTGATCCGGAGCCGAGACCTTCGGGCTCCGTTCTGGCTCAATTGGAAGAGTTGGAGAGTACCGCGAAGCAAGTGATCTCGCTCGTTGATCAGGATCACAGTACCTTCGCGGAGCTGAAGCAGTCTCTTTCGGACCGCGTGGCTTGTCTCTGTTGTCAGAGCGACTTGATGCTCGGAGTAAGATGCGAAATGAAGCTCCTCGATCTGGAGTTGCTTCTGATGAGACTGGAGGGCTTGCGACATGCGGATTTGGAGCCCCAAGTGAAGTTATTCTTGGTTCCAGTCGATCGCTATGCTATATGGCAGCAAGAATGTCGACGGCGAGACATAGAAGATAAGGAGTCGCTCATCGCCCGTCTGGATCTCCAGTACTGCCTATTGCAATCTAACATGGAGTCTGTCGTCTCTTCCATCTTTTCGGGTACGATCCCGCGTTCGGAAGGGGAATCAACTTTGACAGACCAGCGCATCCAGAGCGAGACGGTGGAAGGTGATCTTGCCAGAGAGAGGCGTACTCTTCCACTACTGCTTCAGGAGGATGCCATCGTTAACGCTTCTTTCGAAGCGTGGGTCCGGCAAGAGGTAGAGGAAAAGTCTCGCGCCCTGTGTGCGGAGCAGGTAGCCGAAGTCAAGGCTAAGCTTGCATCCTTCATATTCCTAGAATAGGTCCGTAGGGTAGGAGTAGATTCTAGGTGCTCTGTTTCATGTTTTGCTTCTTGAATGTAATGTTGTGACTCTCTTGGTTGTAAAGCCATAACTTTGTTCAAATGTACTGTCTAGAAGCATCCAATGAAGTTTGTACTTTCTCGTTATGCACATATCCTTTTCGTATGTCGCCATTCAGTGTTTTGCTCATATAACCGCCGACGAATTCGTGCCTTAGGCGAAGCTCCTCGCGTGATGGTGAGGTTTCGTCGAAGGCTAAACTCGAATGCCGGTGAGTTCACGTTGCAGGCGAAACTCGAGCGCTGGCGAGTTTACATTGCAGGCGAAACTCGAGTGATGGCGAGTTCGTGTTGGAGGCTAAACTCTAGCGTGGGCGAGTTCGCGTTGCATGCGAAACCCACGTGATGGCGAGTTTGTGTTGCAGGCGAAACTCTAGTGATGGTGAGTTCGCGTTGGTGGCTAAACTCTAGCATGGGCGAGTTCGCGTTGTAGGTGAAACCCACGTGATGGCGAGTTTGCGTTGCAGGAGAAACTCTAGCATGGGTGAGTTCACGTTGTAGGCGAAACTCGTGTGATGGCGGATTTATCTTACAAGCAAAGATTTAAACGCAGGTGAACTCATGCCACGCGTCTGTTTGTTGGTCCAAATGCTTGCCAGCTAAGGCGCTGTGGGCGCGTTAATGCTCATTATTGGCGAAGCGACGGAACGCTTCGCCTCTCGTGCTCAATCCGATCGGTCGGTTTGGAGTCCCGAGAGGAGTGGCTTTCATTGGCGTTGAGCTCGAAGCGTCATAGGACATCTGAGCCGTTGGATTGCTTGGGACAACAGATCTTGGACTTAGGGCCTTCGGCTATATAGTGTACTCGCCGTCCTCTTGGCTAAACCCTCGTGTCTACGAAAGAATTTGCTAGAAAAGGACTGCTGCAGAAACTCTTTTTTGACTCATGGCCTCAGCATCTGACCGCAGTGCCTCCTAAGGCGTAGGCTCTTCTGCCACCGTTGTTAGTGCTGGTGCGCCGCCAGCTTCCCCCACGAGCTCGGCTCAGGGGTCTTCTGCACCGGACCCTACATCCCCCTCAGTGTTCGAGATCCTCCAGCGGTTAGAGGGCCTAGTGCACCGAACCGCTGTTATCATCGGCGAGGGTGCTGGAAGATACTACGACACGCTTCCTCTCGTGGAGGCGGGTCTGGAGGCGATCCGCCGTGTGGGCAGTCCTCAGCTCTCACGACGATGCGAGCGAGAGCTCGGTCGCTTAGAGGGGTTGATGTATCTCCTGGAGGGCCTGGCACAAACCGATGCTTCGGACACGCCACCGCCTCTCGCGATGCACTTCATGTTCGAACGCGAGGAGCGGGCGAAACACATCCAGGCGAAGGAGGCCGAGCTCAAGCGTCTACGCAAGCGGCATCAGGCAGTGTTGGCTTAGATAGACGCCTACATGGACGCCGCCTTCTTCGAAGACGCTGGATCCCCCTGTAGTGAGGCAAGGCTGTGGGAGCTTGAGCGTGAGAAGATGAGACTCAGTCACGCTGTCGGGGCGATGGACAGGGCACTTCAACTCCTTCGCCAGGAGGAAGAGGATGGCGAGGCTGCTTTTGCCAGGCTGCAGCAGAAGCAAGAGGAGAGGGCGAAGGCCAAGCGCGCGGCGGATCTCGCGGCGGTTAAGGCCAAGATCGCTGCCTTCAGTCTGCTGAAGCTCCTCTAATGCTTATTTTGTTTAAGCCTTTTTTCTTTTTTTTGTAACTTTGTTGATGTCGGTTGCATCACAACTTTAAACTTAATGTATGTAATTTTGGCCCGTAATGGCCTTTTGTTCTATTTATCCTCTGCTTCGCGTGCACAGCTTTTCTTTTTTTATTCTGCGCTTGATCTGTGTTTGATCTGTGCCTAGGACTATTTGTTAGTCCATGATGCTCATCGTGCTGGATTCGCCTGCACTGTTTGGCGTTTGAGTTGAGCTACTCATGTCATCTCTAGCAACGTGGCGAGCCTGCGACTAGTCTGTCTTAGACTTAGTCGTTAGACTCCTTTTCTACTCTTGGCTGTTCGCGGCGTGGGGTCGGGTTAACTCCAACTTTCGCGTTGCAGCTCAAGTGGGACCGAGAGGGTAACACTTAGCTCGAAACAAAAGGGCAGTCGATCGTGCATGTGATCCACTGAAGGACCCAACTTTGACTTGCTATTTGATGAGTTGTTGTTTGGGGGAACAGTGGGACATGTCGCCTGTCGAGCCGCCCTTGATAATTGTCGTCGTGCGGATGGGCGACGACATAGATGATAACCGAATCGTTCAGGGATGTTGAAATGTGACGATCGATTGTTGCAGGAGCCGTCGCGTGGTAGGCTACTATCCTACTGAAGAGGACTAGTAAGTTGATTTTGCCAGAGGTGATAATTAATATGATAGAACTACCCTTATCCTGACTGTATGGAAGTTGGACCAATCCGCGACCTAGGTCACGCCTAGGAGCATCATTAGTAGCGTCTCATATAGGGTTTCCTGTCGGAGCATATGAAGTGGGAACAGTTTAGCCTTGTGTACCAGTTGGAGGGTAGTGAGAACCAGTTTAGACTCATGCACTCGTGGGAGTTTTAGAGAAGGACTAAGGGTAGTATTTCTTCAAGTATTTGCCATTGATGGGCATCATAATCTTGTCACCATTTGGTTTGACGAGGTGATAGGCTCCATTCGAATAGACTCTCTCTACTACGAACGATCCTTCCCATTTGGACTGAAATTTTCCTTTCTTCTTGGAGGTGAGAATCATTGGTCGGCGAGCGGTCAGTACCAACTCTCCCTCCTTGAAGGCTCGGCGCTTGACTTTCTTGTCGAAAGCCTTGGCCATTCGGGCTTGGTAGAACTCAATGTATTGTTGAGCTTCTAGTCGTTTGTCGTCCAACGCTTCGAGCTCTGCGAGGCATCGTTGGTGATTATCCTCAGTCGTCATCCCCATTGCCAGGGTGACGCGGAGGGATGGAATTTGAATCTCTAATGGTAATACGGCCTCACAGCCGTATACCAATGAGTAGGGCGTGTTACCAGTCGGTGTGCGAACCGTCGTGCGATATGCCCATAAGCTCTCACCCAGCTTTTCGTTCCAGTCGTGTTTGCTAGTGGAAGTCAGTTTGGTCAAGATCTTAATGATTGTTTTGTTGAAGGCCTCGGCTAAGCCATTTGCCAAAGGGTTGTAGGCCGTAGAGGAGAGGTTCTGTATTCGGAACTTATCACAAAACCTGGTGAATGCATGGCTGACGAATTGTGCGCCATTGTCATGAATGATGCGTCGGGGCACGCCGTATCGTTATATGACATAGTGTTTGATGAACATGACCACGTCTCTGCTCTTGACCTCTCTTAAGGGGAAGGCTTCGGCCTACTTGGAGAAGTAGTCAGTGATCGCGAGGATAAAGTGATGGCCTCTTACCGACGGCGGGGATATTGGTCCGACTATGTCCATCCCCCATGCCTCGAAAGGCCATGATGCTTTTGACGGATGTAGGTCTTCAGGAGATTGATGCATGTAGTTGGCATGGATTTGGCACTCGTGGCACCGCTTTGCGTGGGTGACTGCGTCGCCGACCATCCCGGGCCAAAAATAGCCTATCCTTCGCAAACGATCCCAAAGCTTGGGTCCGGGCTGGTGAGCCCCGCAAGCGCCATCATAGGCTTCACGCAGAGCTTCTTGTGCTTCTGCCTTCAAAAGACATCAAAGTAACAAGCCGTCGTATGACCTCCGGTACAACGTTTTGGTGGTTGAATTGTAGTAGAACCTCGCGGCACGTCGCCGGACAGACTCTCGCTCCCTCGAGTCTTCGGGCAACATGCCGTACAGGACGTAATCGATGATTGGGAGATGCCAGTCTTTAAGGTCGGGTTGATCCGAGACTTGATGGGTCGCGTTCGCTTCTGGGACATCCTTTAGTCGAAAGAGTCTTCGGCTTGCTACAGTGGCCCATTAGGTCGTCCCTAATAGCTGGGCCAGGTTAGCCGCCAAGGAGGCAAGGGCGTCCGCGTGTGTGTTCTTGGAACGGAGCACGTGCTCGATATGAAAACTCTCGAATGACCCCACTAGCTTGATAGCGGCTTCGTGAAGTGGCATCAAATCGTTATTTCTAACTTCGTACTCACCGGTCATTTGTTTGACGATGAGTTGGAGTCACCGTAAGCCTCGAGGTGCTTTATCCCTAACTCTTCTGCCAACTCAAGTCCGATGAGTAATGCGTTATACTCAGCCACATTGTTGGTGCATGGCTCTCTTAGAGAGAAGGCTCTTGGCAGCACGTGGTTATGTGGAGAAGTGAGGACCACCCCCACTCCTACAATGATAGAGCCGCTTGTGCCTACGCGAGACGCGCCGTCGAAGAACATTTTCCAAACCTCTGGTGACGAAGTTACATTGACCTCGAGGGGTTCATCCGATAATTCTTCGAATAGGTTGGTCTTTGCTCCCAACGGGTGACTAGCCATAAGATCACAGATAGCCTGTCCTTTGACTGATTTTTGAGGCATGAAGTGAATGAGACAGCAGAAGTGCCCATCTGGCCAAACGCCAATTTAACATCGTAGGCTGTGTCATGAAAACTCGGATGGGGTTCATCCGGGAAATAACGTGGATTGTCTGGCCGACCAGGTAGTGTCGCATCTTTTGGATGGTGAACACTAAGGCCAAACCTTCCTTTTCAACCATCGAGTACCGCTGTTCGGCGCCTTGCAAGGTTCTACTTAGATAGTAGATGCCTTGCTCGTGGCCCGCGTCGTCATTTTGTGCCAAGAGGGCGCCCAGAGAATGCTCCATAGCCCTGATGTAGATGAGGAATGGTTTTCCTAAGATCGGCGCCGCAAGGTCAGGTGGGTTCGAGAGATAAGCTTTGATCTCCTCGAAGGCCCGTTGGCAAGGCTCGTCCCACACAAAGGAAGTACCTTTCTTCATTAGTTTGGAGAAGGGTTGGTATTTTCTCGAAAGGTTTGAAATAAACCTCCGGATGTAGGCCAATTGTCCCTGGAGACCCCTTAGTTCTTTGAGGTTTTGAGGTGGCTGAAGCTCTTGAATAGCTCATACCTTGTCTGGGTCAATATGGATTCCTTTCGTCGTGATGACGAAACCGAGGAATTTACCAATAGACATCCCTAAGAATGACTTCGTAGGATTCATCTTGAGTTGATGAGTCCTCATGAGTTCGAACATCACCCTCAAGTCTTGGAGATGGTCTTCTTTACGGCGACTCTTTACGACTAGGTCGTCCACATAGCACTCGACCGTCTTGCGTAGATAATCCCGAAAGATCATGCTCATGGCGCGCTGATAGGTTGCGTCGGTGTTTTTGACTCCAAAGGGCATGATCGTGTAGCAGTATACCCCTATGGGAGTCCTGAATGAAGTGTGTTTTTCATCCTCAGGGTGCATTTTGATTTGATTGTACCCTGAAAAACCATCCATGAAGGACATCCTCTCAAATCCACACGTGTTATTAATGATGACATCCGTGATGGGTAGAGGAAATTCGTCCTTAGGGCATGCAGCGTTGAGATCTCTGAAGTCAATGCAGATGTGAATCTTTCCGTTTTTCTTTAGGACTGGAACAATATTGGCCACCCAGTCAGGGTGTTGTTCCTCTCTGATGAAACCGGATTCGATCAGTTTCTTCACTTTGGCCTCAATCGCCTCCATGATTTGAGGGCGAAACCGCCTTTACTGTTGCTTGACTGGTTTGGCGTCTGGGCTGATGTTGAGGCGATGCATGGCGACCCGTGGATCGAGGCTAGGCATGTCCTCATAATTCCATGCGAAGACGTTGATATATTCCCGTATGAGGATAATGAGGTCCTCTTTTTCCTGAGGAGGTAGACTACCGCTAATGAATATGGGCTTGGGGTTCGTCTCATCGCCCATGTTCACCTGGAGGATTTCGTCTTCGGTCGGTGGTTCGCGCTGCTCAAAGCGACTATTCCACTGAGCGTTGACGTGGCGATCCCATGTCTCGTCATAAAGCGGGACCTATCCATCCTCTGCCATTTCGGTTGGATCAATCGCAGCCATGTTGACCATGAGGTCGCCGAACAAATCCCTTACGCTGACGTCTAAGTCCCATGCCGAGGTTGTCGACGATCGATCGCCCGAACATGCATAGTCGGAGTCTTCGTTGGTGTAACGGCAAAAATCTGATGAGGAAGAGGAGTAGCCTAAGCCTCTCCGAGTCCTATTGAAGTAATTTGATGGTTTGCCTTTGGGTATGTAAGCAGGTCGAATGACCGTCTTGCGCCCTCGACCGTAATTCAGGCCTCTAAGCGAGTGAGGTCATACCCCATGTCGCTCATCATGCGTTTTGTGACTTGACTGTATTGCGAAAACTAAGGCGCGGGGTCCTCATCTTCAGATTCATCCCATAGTGTGTGTAAGGGACGATCGATTCGACCGAAGATAATATCCTTTTGATAATTATTCCGGGCTGGTACGACGAGTACGGCTTGCGATGACTTGATCGACTGTGCCTTCGGGATGTACGACGAGCATACGGGCAAGTGCAGGGAGGGATCGCTGTAGAGTTTTGACAACAGGTTGTTGGGTGCCTCATCCTCGGATGCGGAGCAAGACGACAAATAAGCAAAGTCAAACTTCTCATTCACCACAATTTCCTCCACCTGAATAGCGTTGGTTACATTGTGACTTTCGTAACTGATTACAATTGACTCGAAGTCATTCAGGACTAGGTTGTCGCCGTACTCGGGCTCGCTATCTACCTCGTTGCCGCTCTCTAGTTCCTCAACCGGCGGATCGTCAGGGTCTTGATACAGCAGGGAGTCTGTGAAGTAGTTTTCGACGCCCTTGAATGGTTGCTTGTCGGCCACTACTATTTTCACTTGCTCGTAATCATCCACATACTTCAGGCATTGGTGTAACATGGATGGGACTATTCAGTTACCATGGATCCACGGACGTCCTAAGAGCACATTGTAGGACGGCTCGGCATCGATGACGTAGCAGGTCACCTCCGTCTTCATGTCGCCTATCCGATATTTCAGGCGGATTTTGCCGAGTGGCCGAGTCCCCATGGCATTAAAGCCAAAGATAGTTGTGGTAGTCGAGGATAAACACTTTGGTGGTATCCCCAAGTGTTTGATCAACTTCAGGGGTATAATGCTCAATGCAGACCCCGGGTCGACCTGAATTCGATCTACTTTCGACGATTCAACGTATCCCGTGAAGTACACTGGTCGATCGTGAGATGTGCTCTTGATGAGCATGTCCTTAGGAGTGAAAGTGATGCACGGGACCCGTCTTTCGGTGGTTTGGCAACACATCGCGCACTCCCGCTTTGTGCTTTCCTCCCTCGAGAAGTGGGTGGAGAAAGCCTCCGAGTCGGCCAACGCCTCTTGCAGAGCTTCCCGGGTAGGTTTGGATAGCCATAGGAGGTCGTACATTAATTCGCGCGGGGATGCTCTTCAGTTGCGTGAGTACATTGAATCGGAAAGGCTGACGGCTTGAGCTCGGCCTATCCGGATCGGGAGGGGTTGCCGCGGTCGGCCTCGTGGGAGGTCCTTTCGGGTTCTCTGCCCTTGTGGGGTACTCTTTTGCGAATTCCCTCCCTGTTCTCGTAGCGAGGGTAGTGGTTTCTTCCTCGGAGTCGGTCGGGGCAGCCACTACTGTCTTATCTCCACCCAGGATGACGGAGACAACATTACAATGTTTTCCCTTAGCCCGTAGCCCATTATTTGTCGTTGAGGAGGTCCGGATGGACCCACATTACCTGATCCGATGGCAGAGTCTGGGGGACTAAACCCTTCCCTCGTTGGTTGTGAGGGTCGTCATTAGTGATTTTCAAGACTGCCTTGGGGATAGGAACTACCCCTGCCGGAGCTTGGACCTCCAGGAGATCTGTCCCAAAGCTCAAGGTGATCATATTCGTGGTCACCTGCTTTTGAACCTTCTCTTTCTTTAGGACCCCTGCATCGTAGAGGGCTTGGAGTTTATCCTTGAGGACGTAACACTTAGACGTGTGGTGGCCAAGGAACCTGTGATAAGCACAGTAACTCGGGTCATTGGTCTTGTTTTCCTCCTCAGGTTTCGTGGCCTCTGGCAATTTAATTCGATTGCTCTTTAGTAGAGTGTTGCCACCACCTGGTCTTCTTTAAAGTCGTATTGCCACGGAGGGCGTTGCTCAAATTTTTTGGGCCTCGGCTTCTGAGCAGTTTTCGGTGCCGGGGTAGAGTCAACGGCTATGATCTCTTTTTCTCTCGTTCGAGGAGGATTCTTTGGCACGGCGGGTTCCGCGGCTCCCTTCTTGGACTGTGGCTCTTCGGCCTCTAACCTCTTGATCATGTTTTCCACTTGCTCGCCTTGACAAACAAGCTCTTTCCATGTCCGGGTTTCTACCGCGCCCACCTTAGATAGAATGTGGATTGAGAGACTATTGCGGCACATCTCAATCAGTGTGGATTCGGAAACTTGGTCCCGATAGTGGACTGATCGGTTCCGAAACCTCTTTGCGAAGTCGTTGACCGACTCCGACTTTCGTTGTTTTCGGTGAGGAGGGTGGCCATCGATACCTCCGTGTCGTCGTCGAAGAAGCAGGCCAAAAAAAGCCTCTCGATGTCGGCCCACGATTTGATAGAGCCGGGCTCTAACTTGCGGAACCATTCAAAGGCCACCCTCTTGAGGGTGCCTATGAATAACCGAGTGAGAATAGCGTCATTCCCCGAAAGGAATCCGGTCTGCGCCATGAAACAATAGATGTGTTGCGAGGGCGAGCCCTTGCCGTCAAATTGCACCAAGCTAATTGGTTTGAACTTCACCGGGTATGGGACTGTATCCTATTCGATAGGATAGGGTCGGACCACCCCCAGCTTGTTCATGTTCTACTGGAGCTCCAACGTGTTGAGCTGGTTCTGGAACTCATCGAGCCTCTTGTCGCGGGTGCTACCCCCAGTATGTGACGTCCCTAGCGATGTCTTGAAAGAGTAATCGGATTGTGGATCGATATTATCTTCCGCCTCGGTCGTTAGCGGTGAGGAGGTACCCACTCCTTATTCCCTGTTTGCCGGGGTAAGGTGCGCTGGGTTCTTTTTTTCTTCTTCTTCTTGTTCAGAAGCTGCTCCAGCATCTCTCTCAGGGAGTCAATGGTTGCCTGCTGCTCTTCGAACTTTTGGGTCACCGTTTGTTTGTGGGTAGGCTCAACCATGTGTACTCTCGCCATTGCGTCCTGACTCGAGTGCGATGTCTAGGACGTGGCCGCTGCCGAGTGAATCTTATCTTCACCATCAGAGGGAAGCGCTAAGGTTGAATAACCAAACCAAATGCTCGCTCCCGTGTGACTACGAGTGCGTCGATATATACCGTCTCGTTCACGTTGGACAAGCGGAGGATTATGTCTAGGGAAGGAGTCCAAATCTTGAGAACTAGAAAGGATGGCCTTGCCTTTGTCTGTCACGTTGACCGTAGCGGATAGGAGCTCTCGATCGTCGGTGACGCGTCCTTTTTGGTGACGACGCCTTCGACGAGAGGGTCTCGGTTGAGAGGGCTGTCGAGAGAGCCTCTCGAACACCGAAGGTTTCGCTGCCCCCATACATTGGCAGTCGACGAGTACCTTTTGGATAAGCCTTTCGCAGGGGCATTGAGGATTCGCCTCATGTATGGTGCGCTTGCGAGCAAAGTAACCCCGGAGGTCTTCTGTGGGCGGTCGGCGATAATCCCACCGTCAGACGAGTCGCCTGGGTGATTGTACCATGGGGTTTTGGACGCACCCCCTGCTATGCATCGAGTAGAATGTTCAAGTGTTGGAGTTGGGCAAGTTTGCCCTGACTGGCGGGTCTTTGCACCTGGGCGAACTCCAGCGTTCGGGCGAGACTCAACCCCTCGCTTATGCGGGAGGGTTCGTGAGGGGTTGCCGACTGCTTTGTCTTTATTGCAAAAGACACCTCGTTTGTTACCCTTAACTGCCAAAGAGTCATGGCGAGGCTCGCCAGCCCTCGAGGGTTCGCCCACCTGGGTAGGTTCATTCGCTCAGGGTGGTTTATTCGCATCAGGGATGTGACCTGAGAAGCGAAGTCTACCTGGGTGAACGGCCCCGTCCCTCTCGGTTAGCGCTCCTAATCTGGAGGGCCTTCCAGTGTAGGGCGAGTCGCCCTTTCGTCTAACATTTTTCAGGCCTGCGTAATAGTTTAGGCTGTCGTATGAGACGAGGGCTTGGGCCTCCTATCTGGCAAGTGCCTACCACTGCTGCTGGCAAGCTCTTCTAGAAAGAAGAGCGTCCGCGTGGGCTGCGGCAGTATGGTCTGTGCCGGAATGAACCAACATTTCTTCTGGGGCGGGCGTCTGCGAGGGCCGTTTGGCAACCCATCTGACAGGCTTTCGCCCCGTGCTCTCGACTTCTGGCTTGGCCTTAGTCGATTTTGAGGGAGTAGGTTCCCCTGCTGAGTCTCGGGTAGAGCTCTTAGGCGCAGAGGCTTTGACCGTTTGAGGTCAGCCTCTACGCACGACTCTGTGGCGTTTGCGGGACGCATTGTCACTAGAGGAGGAAGAAGACAAGTACTCCTCATACTTGGCTTGGTCGAACTCGATCTCTAGGGACTCCACAGTCGTCCCGATAGCAACCTCGTCGAACTGAGCTACCACCATTTATGTTGAAGAAACAGCTCCTCCCACTGTGGTCGCCATCTTCTGTAGGTGTAAATTTTGATCTCCCAAAAATAAGGAATTTCGTTTGTATTTATAAGAACAACTTATTACAAATTAATGAATTGAAAATTACAACAGAAGCGGAGGGAATACCCTCCTTGTTTAACGTGGGGACTTTCGGTAGCTATAGGACGCTTTGCTCGATTCTCACACCGAGTCTGCTTCCCTTGAACGATCCGACCGAGGTTGCTGGTGATCTTCAGTACACAGTAAAAGCTCAAGTTGAAAGAGTTCGAATCTCCGAGCTCAATGGCGATCAGGGCCTGGAACTGGGAGGAGATGCTACAATGCAAAGGTTATGCAAAGAACTTGTCATCGACTCCTTTGGGGGCCGAGAGCTAGCGGTTCGATAGGCTTATTGAATGGATCAATTAGCTGCAAGTGAACTATTAAACTCTGGATCACTCAAATGCTGAACCCTCTGAACCCCTTCACTGTGGCCGGAAGAAGTTCTTAAATAGAGGAGAGACGGCGTGGTCGCTCCTTGAATCATGGGATATAACCATATATCGTCAGGAGGTATCATGCCTTGGGTTGTACGGTGAGCGGCTGCTTGATGGGTTCAGAGTACTGTACTCCTTCCCTTCGCATCACGAGTGGGATGGCCGCTCCTTGTACATGAGACAGCGGCTGCCTGGTACTTGAGTGGGTTGAGCCAGCTTGCCGTTGTGGGCGGGTTCAGCTCTCGACTCGTGCAGGCGAGGCGGGCTTCCTGCTGGCGGATTTGGCGATTCACTGGTCACTCGTACTGTGAGCGGCTACTTGAGGGGTTCGGAGTACTGTACTCCTCTCCTTCACATCGCGCGGGAAGCGGGGAAGACCCATCCCTGTACGCAGTGTAGCGGCTGCTAAGTACTCAAGGGTGTCTAGTCAGCTTGCCATTTGCGGGCGAATTCAGCTCTTGACTCGTGTTGGCGAGGTGAGCTTCGTTTGTGAGCGTGCAGGCGGATTTGGCGACTGCATGGACTTGACTGGCTACTCATACTACGAGCGGCTACTTGAGGGGTTTAGAGTACTGTACTCCTCCCCTTCACATCGCGCGAGAAGCGGGGAAGACCCATCCCTGTACGTAATATAGTGGCTGCTAGGTACAAATTGTGGCTCTCGACCCGTGTAGGCGAGTCGAGTAAGCAGGCGAATTCAGATGATGCGGGCGAAGTCGATCATACAGGCGAGTCTGGATGACCTTGACTCATGTAGGCGAATTTAGGGCTCGTGTGGTTTGGGTCCGCATCAGCGAGCCCCCCCCCCCCCCCGTAGGTGAGGCCTGCCCTTAATCCGAATGGGCGGTGCCGACTTGTAGGCGGGTTCATGTCACGTTTGTGGCGGTAACTTTTACCGTCTACAGGGGTAAACCACCTCGATGAGAATTGCTTCAAATGAATGTGTAGGGACCACACAATATTTTAGCCACTACATCAAGTACCCGGCGAGCAGAGCCTTATTAGAGATTAAGACCTTGGCTTGGTGGTGAAAAGTCTAGAAAGTCATCCCCGCCTTAAACCCTCCTTCATCAAATTCGAGGGTGTCCAAGATTAATTTACAATCAAAAATCCTTTTCTACACGTTGACCTCATCACAAACATCCAAGTTCAGGATTGGCCTTTTCTTATCATCAGTGTTCAAGAATAGGTAATCAGCCTGATTTTTGTGGTTAATACCCTGATTCCTCTTCTTTTGCCATGTTGATCCACCACCCCGATAGTGTGCAAGCATATATGAAAGTGGGAGAGCAGCTCCCAGAGAGTCTCGATCACGTGAGGAAACTTATCGGAAAGGTAGTCAATCTCTCTCTGCATGGGGACGTATTCTTCATATGGGAGTTCCCCCATCGATAATCCTGAGACCTCATACATTTCATATAGTGCGAGGCCCAACTCTCCGTTAGGGGGGAAGAAGGCGCCATCTCGGGACACTAGAGGTCGAAAATGCTTTGAAACTGTACTGCATTGATTTTGAGGCCAAACTGAGTAGCCCTGATGGTGGTATACAACTCCATGCCTACAGGTCAGAGTTCTCCTCTAATACAAATTCGGTGATCCCAGACCACTAAAGTGTGTTGCCAAATGTAGAGTGGATCCACCCAGGGGCTCAGAAGTCTTTTGGCGGGAATTAACCCCCAGCATTGAAGAACCAATGACGAAAGGTCTCAGTCACCGTAGTTGTCTCCCCCATTGGCAAATCACTTTGCAGCAGGCCAAAGTGCAAAGCTATGACACACTTGCTTGAGCTGTCAATACCAAACCCAGCCTTCGAACCTGTGAAGATACCGTAGGTAACTCCATCCTGGGTGGTAGTTAGATCCCAGTTCATCACCTTCGGCATAGAGAGAGACCACAATTCCATGATCGAGAACCCCATCAGCATGGCAGGGATAAAATAACAGACGTTGTCAACGATGCGCAACCATCTGTTCTCACCAAGCAATAGACTCGTGGGATCAGCCTTTGCATCACCAAAGAGGAAACAATGCTTCTTCATCTCCCTCTGCTTTGAATCAGTCAGGGTAGCATCTGTGATAAGTTCTCAAAGTGTGAGATAATGCCGCTTCGAGATCCTTTGTTCACGCATCGCGGAACTGTCAGGAGAGAAAATTGATACAGGTTTATGAATTGGGAGCGTGGCTGGAGTGGGTAATCCTACCCCACTGGCATGGTCAATAGTACTGACCTTTGGGATAGCCTCTCCTGAATAAGCCACTGCAAAAAAAAAGAACAGGAGAAGTTAAAACTCTTTGACAATGTGGAAATTTTCGCTAAGTCCTCAAGATAGGCGAACTAAGCTATGCGGGTTAGCTCCACTAAATTGGCAAACTATCAAAGTTTGCTTGACTGAGCAAACATCGCTTGACAAACAAAGTTCGCCTGACGAAGCAAACTTTGCCTGACAAACAAAGTTCAACTGACAGCAAACTTCGCTTCACAGCAAAGTTCGCCTGATCGAACCAGAGCAACTTTGCCAGAACTGATGAAGCTTACTAGAAGAATTAACGTCACATGTTCATCTTCTCCAAACACAAAAGAAACATGGTCTTTAAAGCTTACCTGAATAGGGCGAAGTAACACCAGGGGTGGTAGAAACAGAGGTCTTCCCCTTTCCCTTTGAAGCAAGAGACTTAGTTTTAGGAGCCATGGAGAAAGATCGCAAAGAAAGCTGAGGTTTTGTTCTCTCTGAAAATTTGTGCGAAAAAAGTTTTGAGTTTGCAGAAAGTTTTTTGTGAAGAAGAGAAGGCCTATATATAGGTGAGAAAGTGACAGCTCAGATTGATCTCCCAACCGAGGCGACGGTTGGGATTGAACGAGACGGTTCGGACTCAACTATTTCAAAATCAACGGTCGTGATTTACTCTGGCTTCGACGATTTAGATTTGGTATCCAAACGATGTAGCAGTTTGGATTGGAACGAAAGGTTGAAATTTGAGTTTTTGAATTTAATGGCCACGATTTATCATTGAAGTGATGGCTGAGATTAGACATCGAGCCGACACAACCACTCAGATGGAATGCATGAAAACGAGGAAACCAAGTCACATCGCATTTAATGCAATTTGACACGTCATCACCACTTTGACCGGTGGACTTCAAAGCTCTCCTACATTCATTTGAAGCTCGCATGTAGCTGTTTGGTTTGCCTGCATATCCAAGCTCGCTTGCGATGCTAAGTTCGCCTAAACGCTTAGCTCGTCTGAATTTATTGACTTCTCTTGAAGAGCTTAACTTTGCTAGAATGGCCAAGCTCGCCAGAGAAGTCCTCACTTTGCCTAAATTTATGAATGATGATTATTTTTATTCAAAGTATTTCTGACCCCATGCAACCTAATTTGGGTCTGAAAACTTTAAAGAGGGTTTTGTAGGCAAATAAAATTGCCTTTATCCGTTACAAAGAAATTTAGAAGTTCGCTTATAGGATTGGACTCCGCCTGAATGTTCAAGTTCGCATGAACAAAGCTTAGTTTGCTTGTTTGCCTGAACAACTAAGTGCACATGAGCTAAGTCAAGTTCGCCTGACTCTGCACACTAAGTCAAGTTCGCTTGACTCTGCACACCAAGTCAAGTTCGCCGACGATGCTAAGTTTGCCTGAACACTTAGCTCGCCTAAACTGATTGGGCTTTGCCAGGAAGGGTCGTGTGAAGTTAAGTTCGCCTTAACACTCAACTTCGGCAACACGAGTTAAACTTGCTTGAACGCTTAACTTACAAAGCTCGCCTGCATACTTAAAGCTCGCCTACACGTTTAAATATTGCCTTCATGCTTAAAGCTTGCCTGTACGCTTAAAGCTTGCCTGAATTGCTAAGCTCGCCTGAACTGATTGACCAAGTTAGCCTGAATTGTGGACACGGTTGCAACCACTTTCCCACATTTTAGGAAGTGGTTATAAGCCGTTCCGCTCTATAAAAAGCCACAAATGGCTACAGGAAAAGGACTTTTGGCAATTGAGAGAACTGAACATAACATGTTTTTGTGCATTCGGCCTTCATATTCTAGCTCGGGTATTTGAACTCAAGGACCAAGCTTCTACCACGCATTGAAGTTTGATCATGACCTCGTTCAAATTGTCAAAGGGAAGCAAACTCAACTCAAGCATCAAGGGAGGCATCCTATCACCCCAAAGGATCCCATGTTAAACATAAGAGAGATCAAAACAATTCTCTCTACTTCTGTGTAAAAGTGATTTCTAATTTGTAACAAACAATTTAATTAATACAAATTTAAGATCAATTTTTATGACCAACAGATGTTAAAATTTATTTGTTAACCATCAAAACTAGATTAGACAATAGGCTTATAAACATGAAACCTAACATCAACACCCTATGAGTTATGGACGGGCGACAAGCCAATGTTGGATCACTTATGTCCATGGGGTGTGTTGCTTCTCATTAGTATGGGAAGTTAGGCCCTAGAGGAAAAAAGTGTATTTTCATATGCTATTCCAAGCACTCTAAGGGATATGTGTTTATAGGTGAGCAGGATGATAGGATTGTAACTAAGTTAGAGACAAGAATGTTGAGTTCCTCAAAGGGGGCTTCCCACATAGAGAAGACATAGGTCAAGATTTAGGTTTGTATGAGACTGAGGAGACTATCACGGAGCCAACGATGGAAGAGGAAGAAATTCCTCTACTAGTTGGGTATAGTAGGAGTAAGATTTCTATAGATGACTTGGAGCTATCTATGGAATCTCAGCCTTAGAGATCATCATGCAGACTAGTACCTAGGTAACATTTTGAGATCAATTGGGAAGCGTTCATGGTAGCAATACATGATATTGCAAAACTTAAATCTTTTGAGGATGCTATTTTTGAGTTTGCAACAAAAGAATGGAAGGCAGTGATGGATGAGGAGCTTGAGTCTATGAAGAAGAACCAAGTCTGGGACTTGGTGGATGTTCTAGCTAGACACAAAAACCATTGAGAACAAGTGGGTTTTCAAGGTTAAGCAAAAAAGGATGGGACGATCGAGGGGTGCAAAGCACGCTTGGTTGCAAAAGGGTACATCTATAAGAGTAAGGTTGACTATGAAGGGACGTCTTCTCAGATAGTGAGAATCAGCTCTATTTGCATGATATTGGCTCTTGTAGAAAAGATGGATCTTGAACTAGTCCAGATGGACGTCAAAACAGCTTTTCTCTATGGAGAACTAGATGAGGAGATTATGTGAATTAGCCTACTGGTTTCATTGCCGAAGGTCTTGAACACAAGTTTTGCAAGTTGAAGAAATCTATTTATGGCTTGAATCAGTCTTCAAGGGTGTGGTATTTTTGGTTCCATCAAACCATACCAGGTTATGGTTTTTGGGTGATCGATCAAGATAGTTGTGTTTATCTATGTTGAGCTCGTAGTATGTTTGAGATCCTATCGTTATATGTTGATGAAATATTCCTGGTCTAGAAAAGTATGGAATCCATTAATGTCAATAGGAGTTGGCTAATCTCCACTTTTGAGATGAAAGACATGAGTGATGCTAGATTTGTCCCTAGAATTCAAATTCTGAGGGATTGTTCTAAGAGGACCTTAGGTTTGTCGTAGGAGACTTACATAAGGAAGACCTTAGAAGAGTTTGGCATGAAAAGTTGTAAACTCATTAGATCTCAAGTTGCTAAAAGCCATGCTCTAAGTTGAGAGCAAATTCCTAAGACTAAAGTAGAAAAGAAACAAATGCTAACCGTTCTTTACTAAAGAACGATCGGTAGTCTTATGTATGCTATGATGTGTACAAGACCTGATATATCTTTCACAGCAGGACTAATGAGTAGGTATCAGTCCACTCCTGGTATGGCTCACTAAAGAGGAGTCAAGAGGATTCTCAGATATCTGAGTAGGACTGCTCATTTGAAATTATGTTATGGAAGTTCAAACACTTGATTGTGAGAATATATAGATGTCGATGGGCAGACGACCATGATACATGTGTTAACATCTAGTTATGCCTTCTTACTAAATAGTGGGGCCATTTCTTGGTGTAGTAAGAAGCAAGAGTGGATTACCCTTTCCATCATATAGGTAGAATATGTAGCAGCATGTGCTGTGGCACAAGAGGCAGTTTGACTATGTAGATTCTTAGATAATCTAGCAATAGTACCACACACAAAGGATAAGGTGGTCCTTCATTATCGGTAATTGCTTATTTGAAAGACACAAAGTATCATTATAAGTATATCTAGATTAGGTACCATTCCATCAAGAAGAAAGAGAAGGAGGAGGTCATTCTAAAGTACATCCCTACAAGTTAGATGATTGCAGATTCACTAACAAAGGGAATAGCTGAGAAGCGGTTCATTCAGCATACTAGAGCATTAGGTCTATGTCTGTAGTGACATTTTGTACTGGTTAGGACCTAAGACACTTAGGATACTATGGATGATAGCTTTATGATATATTATTTTATTTTTGATAGATATTTTCTCATCTATATTTTATTTGGGATTACCTTATGTCTAATTATTGTTTGATTATTTTAGCATAGAGTATATTTGTATATAATGTGTACAATAAAAAGGGCAGTGGTGCACCATTCAAAAGTTACATTAGTAAGTAGGAGGTCTTATCACACAAGTGCTCCCCTTTTGAGCTGTGATAGTTGCCAAAGCTGAGACCGAGTGCTGGTTATCATTTGGCTTGGAGTAATGATTCCACTATAGCATTACTAAGTATGGTGATCATGGGAACGCTTTATTAGTCACCCTAACTAAGTCAGGATGTGTTGCTATTTACTAATATTTTGAAGAGACCAATGTGGAAACCTTATGTTCACTTTACCTATTTACTATCAGTCAGACTAAGGGTCTAACTTGGTGCACGGGTGCGGGATTGTCAGGAGATTCCATGCATATTGCGGGGCGGTATGGTCAAATAAGTTCATTATGAGGTAATTGTAGATATTTAAAATGTATTTGTACGTAGGCCAATGATCAGCTTGGATCTAAAAAGTGAATACCCATGGGTTAAACACTTCAAATGGGCTTAAAGTCAAGCTCACAACAAGTAGCAACAAGGGTCACCTGATGATTAAAGCAAACCTTACCAGACAACCCATATCGATTTGACTCGACCAAATCAAAAGCGAGTCGACTTCCAAAATACTCACTAGGCCGAGTCACCCCTTCTCACCAGGCGACGTCCCTTCTCTTTAGGCCGGGTTGAGAACTTTCAAAGCTGACTAAAAAGGTGGTACATTTCACCCTTCTAGCAACCAGTCACCCCTTCTCACCAGGCGGCATCCCTTCTCTCTATCTAGCCTGTTAGCCTTTATGTTTTGATGATGATTTACAACCATCATTATTAGTATTAATTACTTGTTAAGTGATACTATAGATTACAAGGATATCAAGATAATTAATACCTTAATTAGAGGATTGGTTGGATTATCAAGCTACAACGATGAAATCAAGGAGGTGGAGGCATATTAGTGAAGCAAAGCTATCAAGAGCACAATATCAAATTAGAAGCTTCATCAAGAATCACGCAAACATCAAGACTCAAGCTATGTATTTATATGTGAGGGATATTTGTATTTTTATTTCTCTCTAGTGCTTAATATCGGCAAGTAGTTTGTTAGATTGCATTTGAAGCTATTGGGATAACGCACACATACTTTCAAAACTCATATTTTGTTAATTTTGCTAAACAATGAGTTTTCACAAGTATAAGGACCTTTTTGTAAAATCCTTTGTCAAACAAAGTTTGTTTTCTTGTTTAAAAACATATTTAGAGTTTTACAATTTTTAAAAGTTGTTTGTAATTTTTACAATTTTCCAAAGTCAGAAACCTGTTTAAAAACTCTGTGTATGTTCTGTGTCAGTTCGCGGTCGACCGGACTTGGTTCTACAGTCAACCGTGAAAAGTCCAGAGAGTTTGGGAAGTCTGGCAAGCTAGCGTGGTTGACCAGACTTGGTTCTGTTGTCGACCGTAAAAAGTCCAGAGATTATTTGCTATAACGGCTAGTTCTTACGGTCAACCACTAATGGCTCTATGGTCGACCGCTGTTATTGTAACAGCTAGTTTCTGCCAGCATCCAGATTTTTAAGATTTTATTTTTTGTCTATTCTAGGGTTTTTGGCTTCTTCCAAGGATTACTTATATAAACCCAACTACCCTATTTTTAATTCTGAACCAACTTTGCAAGAGAAATTGATTGAGCTTGTATTCTTATATTAAAAAGAGCTTCAATTTTCAAAAATCCCTTAATCTGTTTTCGCACTTGCAAATCCCACATCCCAAGTTTCAAGTGGAATCTCTTCTTCTTATCATAGGGCTGCTGTATGAGAGCTTCTTACTATTCTTTGTACCGTGTGGAGTGCAAGATCTTATGAAGATCTATTATGTGGTTGTGAGATCTCAAGAGGAGATCCTTGTGTAGAAGTTTCGGCTTCCAAACCGGGTTGTGATAGTGGAATTCTCCTCGATAGTGGGGAGCAGGGATGTAGTTCAGAGGACCGAACCTCGTGAACATATCGCTTGTCACAATTGGCTAACTATTTCCTAACTCATCTCTCTTATCTTGTTTTAGCATTTTATTTTATGGTGTATTGCTTTGTCTTACTTTTAATTGCATATTTATTGCCTTATAACCCTATTCACCCAACTCTAGGGCCTTCAATTGGTATCAAAACTAGGTCTTTACTGTTTATTAAGGCTTAAACCCCTTAGAGAAAAGATCTAAATGGAGGCTGCAATGAATATGCATATGCTAGAATGACAATACACTACTGTAGGCGTATAAAACTGCCTATAGGTCCCTTAACACAGCTCGACGATGCCGATTCGATAAACCGACCATCGGGCGACGTATCCAAACACGACTGTTAGTCCACAACACCAAAGCCAAGCGATACGCGACGAAGAGGATTAACGAGGCTACGAAGCTAACGAACTGCACGTAAACAACGGAATAAATCCACTCGCGTGCGGAATCAAGCTAACAGGTTGAGGAACCAACGAGTCATCCAATCACGAGCGGACTCGGACGAATCGAGATCGAATCGAGATCAGTTTCGGACTCGAACTCAAAAGCGGATTTACTGCCAAATCAGGAACCGGATTTACTACCAAATCAGGTCAACGAATTAAGTCCGAACAAATCAATCACAGAACCGAAAAATAGACACAACCCAACACCAAGAGGGGCTCGGCCGAAACCGAGCCACCTCAAGGTGGCTCGGTGGTTCGGCCACCTGTGTGCGGGCACAGTGAAGGAGGCCTATAAATAGAGGAGAGGGGGTTCATTTTCAAGGGTTGGAAATTTTAGAGAGGCGAAGCTCTGCTGGATTCAAGGCTCAGATCTAAAAAAGATTGAAGCTTTGGGACTTTGAGAACTTGCTCTTCCAAATCCGGTGCTCGGCGATCGTCAATGCCAAATAAGGCAAGAGTTCGAGAGGGACCGGATCTCAGATCTACGCGGTCATCCTCCGGATCAAAGCTTGGTCTTTGATCCCGAGAATCGGGCGATTATTTTCGTGGTGAACTAATCCCCCCGGCTATTATTTCCTTGGTGAAATAATACCCGTCGTACTGCGTAGATCCGATCAGATCTAGATCACGCGGTGGTCAACGGATAAACCCCGGCGCAGGCGAAGAACCCACGCAAGCGAGCGACCGCAAAATAGGAGCTCATGATTTGTTCAACAAAAAAGGAGAAAGTTATAATTTTTATTTCTTTTATTTGATTTTCATTATAACCGGATCTTATAAAAAAGACCGGATCTTTGTAACCGATAAACAGTTATTTGAGATAGCAATGGAATCAGTGAAGAAAGCTACGATTTTTCCCGCGAACAACTACTAGGCCACCCCTTTTCACCGGTAGCAACTTTGCTTATTGGAAAGCTAGGATGAGGATTTATCTTCGATGCATTGACCTTGATATCCTAGACATCATAGAGAAGAAATATGTTGAGAAACCTAGTAGTAGTAGTATGACCGATGGTGAGAGGCTCAAAGCAAACCTTAATATAAAGGCCATGAATGCCTTAATTTGTGGACTTACCCCCAATGAATACAATAGAGTTTTCACATGTGCAACCGCAGACAAACTTTGGGAAAAATTATGCATCACTCATGAAGGAAACCCCCAAGTTAAAGAATCCAAAATTAGTGGCCTCATGCATGATTATGAATTGTTTAAAATGCTTCCAAATGACTCTATTGATGCTATAATTTCTTGATTTACTAACATCATAAATGAATTGCATGGTCTTGATAAGAAATTATCAAACCAAGAGATGAACTACAAGATTCTTTGTTCTTTGATGCTAGTGTGGGAGCCCAAAGCTACGGCCATCGACGAAGCTCATGATCTTACAACACTTACTCTTGATAGTCTCATTGGCAAGCTCAAGGTCCATGAGAAGAAGATCAAGGACAAGGAGGAAGTACCCCCAAAGGCAACCGAGGAACCATCTCAAAAATTGAAGACTATTGCGCTCAAAAGGGGAATTGATGACTCATCCTCCTCGGATAGTGAAGTTGATGTCTCTAGAGAAGTGGTACACCTCTCTAGAAGAATATCAAGATTAATTAAAATGAAGAAAAATTTTAAAAATTGATCTAACAACAATAACAACAAATTTCCCTCTCGTATATGTAAATGCTTCGAATGCAATGAACAGGGACACTTAACAAAGGATTGTCCCAAGCTTAAGGAGAAGTACTTGAAGTACAAGAAGAAGAAGGGTATGTACGCCGGATGGGATGAATCCGAACCAAGCGATTCGGATAGCGATGATGAGGGCACCAAGATTGCTCTTCATAACCCAAACATTTGTTACATGGCTTATGAACATGAGCTACAATCTGAAACTGAAAGTGAATCATTCTTTATGCAATGTGAACTAGAAACCGTATTAGAAGAATTAAACATTGAATTTAAAAGAGTGACAAAAGAATACTCTTCTTTCAAAAAATTACATGGTTCTTGTGATTCTATGTTTGTGCAATTACAATCTTCTCTTGCTTTAAAAGATAAAATGATAGGAGATCTAGACTTTGAAAACAAATAACTAAGGTCTAAAATTAAGAGGCTAAAAATTAAAAATGATAGAATTAAATCTAATCATGCCTACTCTAGCCATCATCATGTTGATAGAAAATGGTATCATAAATCTCATGCTCCTACATGTTCGCGGGAAAATTCATGTCTTTCTTCATTGATATCATTGCCATCTCAATAACTGTTTATCGATTACAAAGATCCGGTCTTTTTATAAGATCCGGTTACAATGAAAATCAAAAATAAGAAAAAGAAAGATTACAAATTTTATCCTTGTTTGCCGAACGAATCGCGAGCTCCTGTTATACGGTCACTCGCTTTGGTGGGTTGTTTGCCTGCGCCGGGGTTGTTTGCCGTGGACCACCGCGTGATCTCGATCCGGTCGGATCTACACGATATGACGGGTATTATCTCACGAAGGAAATAATAGCCGAGTGGGGTACTAATTCACCAAGGAAATAGTAGCCCAAGTGTCGAAATCGACCAAGCGAATTCGAGACTCTTCTCGGGATCTAAGAACCAAGCTTAGATCCGGAGGAAAATCGTGTAGATCTCAGATCCGATCCCTCTCGAATTCTTGCCTTATTTGGCGTGGACGATCGCCGAGCACCGGATCTGGAAGTCCAAGCCTTCAAGCCTTCAAAGTTGAGATCTTTTTTTTAGATCTGAGTCTTCAATCCAGCAGGGCTTCGCCTCCTCCAAAATCCAACATTTGAACCAAATGAGCACAAGGCCTATTTATAGGCGCTCAAACCTGTGCCTTGGGCACGGAACAGGGCCTAGCCACCCATGGGTGGCTCGGCCTGAGCCGAGCCACCCTGGGGTGGCTCGGCTTGGGCCGAGCCACCTTGAGGTGGCTCGGCCCAGTGCCGAGCCCCCTCGGGTGTGTGGGTTCCGTCGTTCGGTTGCTTTGCCTCTTTGTGCATGTGATTCGGGTTCCTGTGTGATTCAACTCGTTGTTGATTTGAACTTCGATTCGGTTGTGTGGTTGACTTGTTCGGATTTGATTCGTTTAGATCCGATTCCTGATTTGGCAGTAAACCCACTTCTGAGTTCGAGTCCGAAACCGATCTTGATTCGATCGTGATTCATCCGAGTTCGCTCTTGTTTAGATGACTCGGTGATTCCCCGAAACGTTGGTTTGATTCCGCGTGCGAGTGGATGCGTTCCAATGCTTGGGTGCGATTTGTTGGCTTCGTCGCCTCGTTAACCTGCTCCGTT
>BQKN01062526.1:92083-111600 GCA_022839385.1 Asparagus kiusianus
CGTATGGCTTGGCTTCGGCGTTGGCGAGCTAACGGTCTTGTTTGGATACGTCGCCCGATGGTCGATTTGGTCGAATTAGCATCGTCGAGCTGTATTGTGGGACCTATAGGCAATTTTATACGCCTACACTACATACAAGAAAAAAATTTATGCACATATTGCATGAGATAAGGTCATATCTCTACTCATTGTAGGATTAAAAATAACAATGATCATTATGAGTTAATGTTGATACCTAAGGGTACCAAAAATACTAACATCTAAGGACCCAAAGTTTGGGTACCTAAAGGTTCTACAACTTATTCATATGTAGGAACGTCTCGCACAAGACGTAAGGACTTGTAGTACCTTGATAGTGGTTGCTCACATCACATGACGGACAACAAGGAATTATTTGTAACCCTATCAAGGATTGAAGGAGGATATATCTCCTTTGGGGTGGTGAGAAAGATAAAATTATAGGTATTGGTAATATTGGTAAGATATCTTCTCCCTATAATTGAGGATGTTTATTTTGTTAAAGGACTAAGTCATAATCTTCTTAGTATTAGTCAATTAAGTTACAAAGGCTTTGATATTTCTTTTAAACCAGATAAATGTATTGTTAGTATGAATGATAAAATTATTTTTGTTAATTTTAGAAGATCTAATGATTACATCTTTGAGATGAATGAGCTAATAGATCAAGATGTGAAGTGTCTTGCCGCGGTAGATGAAGATCCTTGGATTTGGCACAAGAGATTTAGACATGCTAACATTAAGTTAATATCTAAGCTATCCAAGAAGAATTTAGTAAGAGGGCTACCAAATGTAATCTATATTAAAGACTCTATGTGTGAGGAATGTGCCAAAGGTAAACAAACTAAGAATTCCTTCAAATCCATAAATAAGGTATCCACTTCTAAACCTTTACAATTATTGCATCTTGATCTTTTTGGTCCTATGCGTGTTGCTTCTCTAGGAGGAAAACATTATGTATTTGTTATTGTTGATGATTTTTCATGTTTTACATGGGTAATTTTTATTGCAAATAAAGATGAATGTTTTGAATAATTTTCTCATTTCGTAAAAAGAATCAAAAATAAAAAAGATCTAAATTTTGTTAAATTTTGAAGTGATCATGATGGTGAATTTCAAAATAAATTTTTTGATGAATTTTGTGTTCATCTTGTATAACTCATATGTTTTCCGCTCCTATAACACCTCAACAAAATAGTATTATTGAACGAAAAAATAGCACCATACAAGTGATGGCACACATAATGATAAATGCTTTTGATTTGTCTAAGTATTTTTGGGGCAGAAGCCGTCCATACGGCTTGCCATGTTTTAAATCATGTTTTAATTAGACCTAAATTTAAGAAAACTCCTTATGAACTCTTTTTTGGCAAAACCCCATATATTGGATATTTTCATATTTTTGATTGTAAGTATTTTATTTTTAACACTAAAGACCGTCATAATAAATTTGATTCAAAAATTGATGTTGGTGTATTTTAGGATATGCATCTAGAAGTAAGGCTTATAGGGTCTTCAACAAATGAACACTTGTTAGCGAAGAATCTATAAACGTTACTTTTGATGAGACTAATATTGGTTTAAAAGATAATTTGCCTAGGGATGATGATGATATTCAGGGAGGATTGGAGCTCTTGCAAATTAATGACAAACCCTCATTGGATGCACAAAGGGATGTGGAAAGCAACAGCATACAAAATCAAGAAGAGCTCCTCAAGGTATGAAAATTTACACCGGATCATCCAAATGAACAAATAATAGGGAGTTCATCTCAAGGAATTCTAACTCGCTCAAAAGTCTTGAGTGAGTGTGGTAATGTAGCCTTCTTATCCAAAATAGAACCTAAAAAGATTAATGATGCTTTAAAAGATAAGTTTTGAGTTTTAGCAATGCATAATGAACTAAACAATTTTCAAAGAAATAATGTTTGAAAATTAGTTCCTAAACCTAATAATATTCATGTTATTGGAACCAAATGGGTTTTTAGAAACAAACTTGATGAACATGGCATAGTGACTAGAAATAAAGCTCGTTTAGTTGCCCAAGGATACAATCAAGAGGAGGGCATAGACTATGATGAAACTTTTACATCGGTTGTAAGATTAGAATCTATTAGGATGTTTTTAGCCTTTGCTAATTTTAAAGATTTCAAACTATTTCAAATGGATATTGAAAGTACTTTTTAAATGGTTTTATAGAGGAGGAAGTATATGTTGAGCAACCCCTCGATTTTATGGATCATTCTTTTTCTAATCATGTTTATCGGGTCCAAAAAGCTTTATATGGGTTAAAACAAGCTCCTAGAGCTTGCTATGCTCGCCTCTCTAGTTTTCTACTTGAAAATGATTTTTCTAAAGGAAAATTTGATAATACTCTTTTTGTTAGAAAACAAAAAAAATGATTTCCTTTTAGTTCAAATTTATGTTGATGATATCATTTTTGTGCCACTAATAAATCTTTGTGCAAGGACTTTTTAAAAGTTATGCAAGACCAATTTGAGATGAACATGATGGGAGAGCTTACATTCTTTCTCGGTCTCCAAGTCAAGCAATCTAAGGATGTCATTTTCGTTTTTTAAAGCAAATATGCTAGAGAATTGGTAAAAAATTTTGGATTAGAGAGCTCCAAGCATGCTCCAACTCCAATGAGTACAAGTCTCAAGCTTGATGTGGATGTCAGTGATGAGAAGGTAGACCAAAATCTTTACCGAGGTATGATAGGTAGTCTCCGTTACCTTACCGCTAGTAGACCGTATATCATGTTTATTATGTGTGCATGTGCACGTTTTTAAGCTTTTCCTAAAAAGTCTCATTTGATTGCGGTTAAAAGAATTATCAAATATATTAATGGCACGATAGATCTTGGTTATTTTATATTCTCCGTCGCCGTAAATAGGACTATTGAAAATCTCATTTTTTGAATTTGAAATAATATGATGGGCGAGCTTCTGCTAATTCGAATTGAAGGGTGATATCAAATCGGTCTATTTTCATCGAAAGCACTTCTTTTGATCTTTATGGTTTTTGTGATGTCGACTTTGCCGGTTGTAAGGTAGATCGCAAGAGTACGAGTGGTACAAGTCAATTTTTAGGTAACTCTCTAGTCTCTTGGGCATCAAAGAAACAAAATTGTGTTTCCTTGTTCACTATGAAAGGGGAATACATTACCGCCGGCTTGTGTTGTGCATAACTTTTGTGGATGAAACAAAATTTGGTTGATTACGATTTGCATTTTCAAGATACAAAATTTTTTGTGATAATACTAGTACTATCAATATTTTAACAAATTCCATTTTGCATTCTAGAACCAAGCATATAGATGTATGCCATCATTTCTTACATGATCATGTAGAGCGAAAATATGTATTTTTTATCCATATTGATACTAAATCTCAATTAACGGACATCTTTACCAAGCCTCTTAGTGAAGAAGATTTTTGTCGCATAAGAAATGGTTTGGGCATGTGCATTCTTTGACTTTGTTTGTTTATTTATTTGTTTTGATTGTCATTTTCATATCCTACTATTTTTCTTTACGCACTCATTGTCATAACATGTCTAAACACACAAAATTGCTAAGAGGAGTGTTTGGGAGAGATCAGCGTCAATTCCAAGAGGAGTGGGTTGGTAGTAATGCCTAGAAGAGGTCGTAAATACAAACACTTGAGGAATGTGACATGGGTAGGCCAACACTTGAGGTGTATTTTGTGGGTGTTTGCATATATTTTATTTTGTGTACCTCATTTTTGATGGTGACAAAAGGGTAGAGAAATCTCCTTATTTGTTCACATAGTTAGGGGGAGAGAGCCTTATAGATAGGGGGAGCAACTATCTATAATCTATACATTCAATTTTATTTTGATCTTGAATAATGGTTGGTTGTCATCATCAAAAAGGGGGAGATTGTTAGCCTTTATATTTTGATGATGATTTACAACCACCATTATTAGTACTAATTGCTTGTTGAGTGATATTGTAGATTACAATAATATCAAGCTCATTAGTACCTTAATTGGATGATTGGATGGATTATCAAGCTACAACGATGAAATCAAGGAGGTGGAGGCATATTGGTGAAGCAAAGCTATCAAGAGCATAATATCAAATTAGAAGCTTTATTAAGAATCACACAAATATCAAGACTCAAGCTATGTACTTATATATGCGGGATATTTGCATTTTTATTTCTCTCTAGTGCTTAATGTAGGCAAGTAGTTTGTTAGTTTGCATTTGAAGCTAGTGGGATAACACACACACACACTTTCAAAACTTATATTTTGTTAATTTTTCTAAACAATGAGTTTTCACAAGTATAAGGACCTTTTTACAAAATCCTTTGTCAAACAAAGTTTGTTTTCTTGTTTAAAAATATGTTCCAGAGTTTTACAATTTTTGAAAGTTGTTTGATAATTTTTACAATTTCCCAAGTTAAAAACCTGTTAAAAATTCTGTGTATGTTCTGTGTCAGTTCGCGGTCGACCGGACTTGGTTCTGCGGCCGAACGTGAAAAGTCCAGAGAGTTTGGGAAGTCTGGTGGCCTCGCGCGGTCGACCGGATTTGGTTCTGCGGTCGACCATGGAAAGTCCAGAGAGTCTTTGCTGTAACGGCTAGTTCCTACGCTCAACCACCAATGGCTCTGCGGTCGATCGTTGCTACTATAACGGCTAGTTTCTGCCAGCTTCCAGATTTTCAAGGTTTGATCTTTGTGTCTGTTTTCAGGGTTTTTGGCTTCTTCCAAGGATTACCTATATATACCCAACTACCCTATTTAAATCTGAACCAACTTTACAAGAGAAATTGATTGAGCTTGTGTACTTATGTTAAAAAGAGCTCTAATTTTAAAAATCCCTCAATCTGTTTTCACACCTGCAAATACCACATCCCAAGCTTCAATTGGAATATCTTCTTCTTGCCATAGGGCTGTTGTAAGAGAGCTTCTTACTATTCTTTGTATCGTGTGGAGTTCAAGATCTTGTGAAGATCTACTATGTGGTTGTTAGATCTTAAGGAGATTGTTGTATAGAAGTTATGGCTTCCAAATCCGGTTGTGATAGTAGAATTCTCCTCTAGAGTAGGGAGCGGTAACGTAGGTTGGAGGATCGAACCTCGTGAACATATCGTGTGTCACAATTGGCTAACTATTTCCTAACTCATCTCTCTTAGCTTATTTTAGCATTTTATTTTGTGGTGTATTACTTTGTCTTACTTTTAATTGCATATTTATTGCCTTATAACCCTATTCACCCTCCTCTAGGGCCTTTCACAGGCCGGGTCGAAAACTATTAAGGCCGATTAAAGAGGGGGTATTTTTCACCCTTCTCGAAATGAGTCGTCCCTTCTCGCTAGGAGGTGTCCCTTCTCTCCTAACCAACTTAACACTTCTCGCCAAGCCGAGTAGTCCCTTCTTACCAGACTGAGTCAAAAGGCATCATCAATCAGTCGAACCTAGAGTCGAATTTTGTGTTAAATTCAAACTCATGGGTGAAGTTTGCCAACTAATAAACTCTGCCCACATCAACTCAAGAAGACTTGCATACGTTCACAGTGACCCTCGCTCATGACTTCTTCAACATTCATCCACGTCTTCAGCAAACTTCACAAAGCCCATGAAGCTCGCGAGATAGCCATTTTAAGAACTATTTTGGGGAATAACTACTCCCATTATATTCAACTTTAATGTCACTTAATCCATAATAAGGGGTTATTAACTCTCTCTTTTAGCCTATAATAGGAGGGGATATGATTTACACACACACACACATGAAGAGAGAATCCTATAGAGATCAACTCACACACAAAGAGATGCTTATTATCGCACTTGTGACACAATCAAGTGAATGTGACAAGAGAAGACTGAGCAAGCTTCCAAACCACTAAGCTTGTGCTCACAAAAAAAGATCCTAAGTCTTAATCAGTGCGTTAATAGAGTACAAGATCGACACTCCACCGGCACATAGAAAAGAACCCTCAGGAAATATAAATTTTTCCTTCATTTCATTATAAATCTTTCTTTTGTAATTTAAGGTAATTACAATACAAAAGAATTTGAAACAATATGGCGACTCTGCTGGGGACTTTTTTCTCCTCTGACAAGAAAATTGTGTCTCACACCGACACTAAGAGCCTCGGGTCATTTGTTGAATCACTGGTCATTGAATTTAACCAAGCAAAGTTTAAGGAATTCATTTTCACAAACCAAACTTCATCCATGATGACTATTCACAATTGTTGTAGGATTCACCATAGTGCGACTCTCAGGTCTAAATCAACCCTTGCGTGTGAAAAGGCTACATTCGTCAAAGATAGTTTGAGCATAGCTAGAAGCTAGATCAAATTTGCAAAGAATAAAGGCAATTTGACTCTCGCATGGAGTAAAGTTCAAGATGTTATAATGCCTATTAATCTCAGACATAAGTCCACAACTCCTTTAGGAGTTCGATTTAAAGCATCTCGGGATGCTCGCTATGCTTCCATGATAGAAGCTTAGAATGGGGATAACCCCTCATCTAAATTCCCTCAAGGGAATAATATCATCACTGATGATTCCACCGGGCAAAAATTTGGCCAGCGTTGTCGTAAGCGACATTCATCTTTAAGGCCAAAACCAACAAAGTTAGCAATATTAATTTAAGGGAATTCATATCCCTGAAGAGGGATCACCAATGTCAGCATTCTACGACCCTCAGAGTGGTCTCTGCAATTCAAAAGAGTTTCCAATGCAAAGCTATTCCTAAAAATGAATTATTCTTTAGCCATCTTAGTCAGGGTCTTAAATCTTCAAAGGTTCGGACCAAATGATGACGACGTGCTCAAAGGGGCAGAGCACAAGTATTCACTGTCAGCATGAAAAGTGTAACTTCCAGAGATGAGAAAGAAAGTATAGATAGCTCACCCGATCCGGTGTGTTCTGCTAACATTGGATCCATACTACCAGAAGCTTATGGTATGTATCGCAACACCAGGGTAAGAAGAAGGGTGGAGATTCCTTCCAACTACTATTCCGTCCCAATGCGGACATCACATACTTCAACTTGGGTGAACCAACCTATCTCTAGTGACTCTAACTCTGCCATAACATCAAACATAACCTCTAGTTCAAGTCAAGAATGAAGGTGGGAAGTAGATATGATAGACTTGGGGAGATATTCTTGCTCAAATGGTAGCTCAAAAGAATAACTTAGATGAGGGGATTGAACTACTAGAAGAGGTGGCTAGATAACTATTGTTGGCATCTCAACCTCAACCAAGTTCTTCTAAAGGGAAAAGGCCAATCGACAATGATCCCCCAAAAGAAGATCAAGCTCACCAGGACAATGCAAATTCTGAACACGCAAGATCAGAAGTAACGCTACCTTCAAAGCCAAACAAGAAAGCAAAAGCCTTGGAGGACGTTCAAAAGTAGCTCATTGTCTTGTCTCAATGAACAAAGCTAAAGAAGGTTCGATCATCTGACCTTACCCTGTCGAGTGGGACATGCTTCCCTGTCCGATGAAATTTAAGCCGCCAACATTACATCCTTTTGATGGCAAAGGTTCCCTGAACTAACATATCTACTACTTCCATCATCAAATTGGAAACATTGTAGGCAACGATGCCATTAATCCATATCTGTTTATGGGCAAAGATCAGGTTTGATCCCTCTCACTATGACAAGAGGCAAAATAATGTGGGTACATCCTGACCTTCTCTAGGATGAGAATTTAAGTCTTCAGAAGTCCTAAAACAAATGTAAGACTTGCAACGCCATCTCCGTAATCATTAAAGAAGAATCTCTTCATGTCGCTTCACTCACTAATTCAGAGTGAGAGAAAGTGTCCATGACAGGAATGAGGTTCGAAAAAGATTACTTAAGGGGTTATAATCAGCCTGGAACATCCAAACAACCTAAACCTGCCAAGCAATTGGAGGCTCGGTTCGACAAGGTCTTATAGCATCCTCCAAGCGATCCTAAGGCTCCTTTCAGATATGACATCATGGATCAACAGGCAAACATTCCAGCTCGTATAACCTTATTCGAACTTTTACATTTGTCTAAGGACATAAGATAAGCTTTGAAAGAAGCTCTGAACGACAATGAGGCATTTCTTGCCTGCATGATCAAACCTCTCAAGATGAAGGACATGAGCAATAATATCTATGACGATAGCAGACACCTTGCATTACCTTCAATCTGGAGGATATGCAGGTCAAAGATCATCATCAAAACTGACCCCTTTACTATACTAAATATATAGAGTCATCAAGGATTGAAAGAATTTACATCAATCCAGGCTCCGCGTTGAGCATAACTTCGTAAAGGCTCTTAAGCTTTTTGCGAATCCCCCTTCACAAGCTCTCAAAGACTTTTGCAACCATACTCGACTTCAACTCCAGAAGTAGTCGGTCTCTTAGAAAGATTCGACTCAAATGTCAAATTGAAAATTTAAAGATAGAGGTGACTTGCTATGTCATCGATATCGAGACACCTTATAACCAAATCCTCAGACGACCTTGGATCCATTCCAACATGATCATCCCTTCAACACTTTATCAGTAAATCAAATACATTGATGGACAGAGAGTTCAACAAAGAGTCGAAGCTGAAAAGCATCCTTTCAAGGGGATAGAGAATTACTTTTCTGACTTCTTCTTGTATGATGAAATTCATACAATTGAGATTGTCCTTTCCAATAAAGAGGATAGTGGTAATGAAGTAGATATCAAGCTAGATCCTATTGATGATTCAATCTGTGAGATAGATCCACTTGTAATTATCCTAGAAGATCTTTGTGTCGATCAACTCATCGAAGATCAGAGCAATTGGATCTTTAATGAAGAAGAATTTGCTTATGACTACTATTTAGACTCTGAGTTTGAAAAATCAAGAGCCGAAAATCTGATGGCCAAGCAAGCTTTAGAACCGGCACTGCCTATGTTGATAAGCGAGTTGTTCTCTGCTCACAAGCAACTAGATAACTCAGAGGTTGTCACTTTCATGGTCTTACCCAAAGGGAACATCTTGAATCCAATCATTCTCGGAAAAGTTGAGACACAACCTAACTTATCATATTACGATGAAAAGTTAAAGGAGCACCAAAATTCACCCGATATAGCCAGCAGTTTCACCAGATTATGACAAAAATAGGATACAATCTAACTGCAAAATAAGGGTTGAATTTCAATAGAAGTCTAAGAGTCCCCTTGATCCCCTTTAAACCGGTAGGTGAAGTTTGTAATTATTACAATCGAACCAAATGAGGACTCAGTTACATTTCCCCCAAAGCTAAACCACAAATAGGACCAGTATCTGATGACTTTCTATGCAATTCTTTAGACATCCAATTGGGATTATGACATCGGCCTTGGAGTCTTGCATAATGAATTCATAGCCAATATGGTCTCATACGATCTAACCATGGATCTTAATGAATCTAAAGTGTTTGAACATCCTGAAGATGATTTGTGGGTAAAGCAACTTGAGAAGCAATGATAATCACATTTCGAGGTCAGCGAACCACCCACTAAGGATAAAGTGGTCCACATCAATATAGGTGACGAAATTAACCCCAAACCCATATTCATTAGCAAAACTTTATCCTCTATTGAAAAGGAAGAACTTATAGTTCTCCTTCAAGAGTACATTGATGTCTTCACCTAGAGCTATGAGGACATGCCGGGTCTAGATCCCAACGTGGCTTTACATTGCCTTAACATCGACAATATTGTTAAGCCAGTCAAGCAATAGTAATGATGCTTCCATCTTGAGTGGATGCAGTAAATTGAAAAGAACATTCACAAACTCATTGAGTGCGGGTTCATTCGTGAAGAATAACATCCTAATTGGTTAGCCATCATTGTGGTGGTGATGAAAAAGACCGGCAAGATCTAAATCTTCATTGATTTTTGGGATCTCAATGTCGCTTGCCCAAAAGATTGCTTTCCTCTCCTTATTATGGATGTCACGATTGACAATACATGTGGGTTTGAGAGGATGTCATTCATGGATATGTTCTCTGGATATAATCAAATTAAAACGCATCTAGACGATCAAAAGCATACAACCTTTAGAACAATTTTAGGGGTATTTATTATATAGTAATGTCCTTCGGTCTAAAAAATACTAGAGCAACTTCTCAACGTACTATGGACACAATCTTTCATGAACATTTGTGCAAAATAGTAGAGTGTTATATCGATAACCTCGCAATCAAAAGTCATCACAAAAAGACCACATTAGTGATTTGAGAATGATATTTGAAATTATGCAAAGACACCAACTCAAGATGAATCCAACCAAATCCTTCATGTGGGTATCATCAGGTAAATTACTAGAATTTATTGTGACATTCTAAGGAATACATGTCGACCCTGAAAAAGCAAAAACCATCCAAGAGAAGCCACCTCCGAGAAATCTCAAAGAAAATCGAGGTATACAATAGCGACTAGCTTATATCCGTCGGTTTGTTACCAACTTGTATGGGAAATGTCAACCATTTCAAGGACTTATGACAAAGGTGTTTTGTTAGTTTAGGATGACACTTGCCAAGAAATTTTTAATAAGATCAAGGGATATCTTACAAAGTCACCAGTTCTAGCCGCACAATTACGGGGTAAACCGTTTCTAATCTATGTTTGGGCAATGGACCATTCTCCTAGAGCTCCTTACTTTGAAGAATGATAATGGCCACGAGCAAGCCATTTATTACCTTAGTCAGACTATGATTTGTGCCAAGCATCACTACAATCAAGTTGAAAAGAAATGTTTAGCATTAGTCTTTGGAATTCAGAAGATGCGACACTACCTCTGTCATACACCCACACAGTGCAATAACACGTTCTACCATCACATTAATCTCTCTCTAGTAGAATCAATTAAGAATAGTACAGGTACAAGCAGATATGAGAAAAGTAAAAGTTCAATGAACATGCCAAGAGAGAGAAATATCCAAAGAATATGATAATGTCCCAACTGAATAAAAAAGTACAACTGATGAACTTAAATAAATATGAATTATCTCAATACACAGAGTCAACTAAAATAGTACTAAGTCTCTCAGCCTTCAAAATAAAATACAAGTTTATAAATCACTAAAAAAATACTAAACTAATATGGAGCATAAGCTGTCTATAAAGAAAAGATGGCGACTATGCAGAATTTCAGTTAACTTGCGGCTCTCTAAAACTCTGATCCGCTACATAAAAAGAAGGGGAAACAATAGCGTCAAAGCGCTAGCAAGATCATCTTCATATGCCCCTAGGGAAAGGATTGCTACATGATGGAGGCTCTACCTATATATGCATAGTCTACCTAAATCATTTACCATGTACTAGATGGGGTTAATACTTAGAAATCCACACGAGACTGGTACGTCGAGCGAAATAATCCAAACAAGGAAACCCTCATGTATATACCATATGTCTCAAATTGTGAATCGCTAAATATCAACTCCAAAACTAAAAACAAAGGAATGCAATACTAAAATGTCAACCATACTAAGTCATATATGTCAACCTAATGCATCATACTACCCTTGGGTAGTTAATACGAATACCAATACATAATCCTATGTAATCCATAATACCATATAGCCCGTCATAATATAACTTAACGGTGAACCATATACTTGAGCGATCTCTTCTTCAAGACTCAACTGTCATACATTTCATAATGCTATCTCTTACAAAGTTTTATGATATCATCGCATCACTATGCGGAATGGACTACCTGTTCAAATATCCTAAGTAAATACTACCCACTAGCCTCATCGCATCATCGTGCAGAATGGACTACCTATTTAGGTATCCTATAGGTACGGCTCATTAGCCTCATCACATCATCATGCGGAACGGTCTATCTCCTTAGACATCCTCATCTTATCACCATATGGAATGGACTGCCCCCTCAGGCATCCTATAAGTACGACTCATTAACCTCATCACATCACCATGTGGAACGGACTGCCTCCTTAGACATCCTCATCGCATCACTGTGCGGAATGGGCTACCTATTTAGGCATCCTGCAATTACGGCTAAATGGTCTACTTCAACGGTATACTGACACACTACCTTACGCAGTACTAAGCTATGCCCATCAACAGTATCCATGCACATACATATATTATTCTATCTAATCGCCTCCCCGTCATGGTCAAAATAATATACACAACTATCTCCTTCACGGAAGTCCACGTGTGCCAAGCCTCCATGGGTGCACGTCTATGGTCGTACGTATAAGTCATTATACATCTCGAACCCTATGTTCTCAAACAAAGCACAAGATTTATCATCCCAAACAAACAAGATGTCGGTCAGATGCCCTAGATTGCCCTAGGGCATCGGTCGATCGACGGCCAATTGCATAACATGCACAAGAAATAAGCTTCGGTCGATCGATTGGTCAACCAAGTCAGTCGACTGATCAAAAGAAAGAAAAATAGAACTCAAGGTGGAAATCAGATCGATCGACCGATGCACAAGGTTTGGTCGACCGGCCTGAGTCCAGAACTCAGGTTTAAGTGTTTGTGAAGTTAAGACAATTCTACTTATAGAACATCATTAGAGGGTATAAAACATGTTTAAAAATCTTTTGTTTAACATAATAGGGTTTTACTAAACAATTATTTATCATCATCACATGATCTTTGGGGTTTAACATACTTTAAACATAACTAATTAGAATAAGTTCGTACAATTAGGGTTCAAAACCTAATTAGTTCATCATCTTATCAATTAAACACGAATCTAAACATCAAGTTAATATTTTTTTCTTCATTTGGTGATTTTATTAACAAATCTACACATTAAACTAGGGTTTTTAATCCATAAACTCATATCATCATATTGTTTCATGTTCAAGCCTAAAGTTTTCATATATCAACAGTTAGGGTTTAGGCCATGTAAAACATGTATTAACAATAAATCTGAAAAGTAATGATCATGATCATCTACTTCTATCAATTAAAGATAAAATTTACTGATCTCTTTGTTGTTTTAAGATTTAACATCAAAACTAGGATTTAAATCATCAACATAAACACTACACATTAGATTAACCAATTATACATATTAAAAACATGAATTACTACAGAGGATATGTTTGGAGGAAGATGATCTTGCCTCAACACGCTGCTAAAAACTCTAAGGGTGCAAGCAAACGGGTTCTCCCTCGCCAAACGTCGACGATCTCGCCCTCTTCTCGGTATTTGCTTCACAAAGCTCTCAAAATTCATCAAAATATGCCCTAGGGTTTGAGGGGAGAGGGTGGATTTTAGGGTTTAGAAATATGATGTAAAAGGGATTTTTTTTATGAAAACACAGGTATATATAGAGAAAAACTTGAAACAAACCAATATGACCCGAAACAGGAAACCCAGTTAGACTGGGAAAATAATATTCGGTATTTTGGCTGTAATGTTTTCATCTAATCTCAGAATGAGATAATTTAAGATGTATTGGAAAGATATTGAAGATACCTACAACTTTTGTCTTTTGAGTTTTTTCAGATTCGAATTGAATTGGTATGTAATGCATATATACTCTTAACTGGTCATTTATCCATATTCGAATTGCATTGGTGTATAATACATATATACTCTTAATTGGTCTCAAATTAATTACTATCATGCTCATTCATCATTAAATAATATTTATCATAATATAACTCATTTAATACTATTTACCATAGTATTTTTAAAAAACTTTACGGGGCTTTACAACCTCACCGGCCAGTCTATCCATTTCATTTCAAGAGTTAATCCTTTATGAATACTCATGACGAAACCTAGATCACTGAATTCCAGGTTGGTAAAATAGGTCATATTACTCTCACAATATGATATGATACTCGTCTACTATAAAGTAGTTAAAGTTCAAGCGATAGTCGACTTTTTGGCGGAACATCCCATCCTCGAGTCTTCTAAAATCTACGAAGACATTCCAAAGGAAGTCTTTGAGTCGAATACTATTTTAGACCATCAGATATGATAACTGTACTTCGATGGTGCATCAATACACAACCACAAGGGAGTAATTGTCACAGTGGGGGTAGTGCTGAATGATCCCTATAGACATGTCCTTCCTCGGGCCTATTTATTGACCGAGCTATGTTCCAACAACATAGATGAATACAATGCCCTTATAGTCGGCCTGTAACTTGCTCAAGATATGGGTGTGTAAGCACTAAAAAATACCAAGAAACAAATGAGCATCGAAGCCTACAATAGATATGTTGAGGGTCATCGCAATGATGAACCTCGTCTCAGACAACAAAGCTTGTCATTGGAGGTGAAGTTCGAAGCTCTTTAGTGAAGACGAAGCTCAAACTCGTCAATGAAGATGAAGCTCTAGCTCTTTAGTGAAAACGAAGCTAAAATTCATCAGTGAAGAAGAAGCTCAAACTCGTTAGTGAAGACGAAGCTCAAACTCATCAGTGAAGATGAAGTTTTCTCAAAAGACAAAGCTCACTATATAGCGAAGCTCGCTTTGTTGGACGAACCTCACTGCGTACCGAGGTTCATCTTGTCAGACAAACCTCACCACGTAGCAAGGCTCATCATACCAAGTGAGTCTCGATGCCAGGCGGTTAGTAGCCTTAAAGATCCAGTCAGCCTACGTGAGCTAAACTTGAGGAGTCAGTTACTCCCTGACTCCATGATTTCAACACATCAGTTATGAGCTAAGTCCTAAAAATAGCCATGAGTAGCTATGAAGAGGCGAACTTGGACACGTACATACAGAGCTAGCACTGACATTCTGGGAGCTCTTTTGAGACCTGAACCTTAGTTATCACGATCTAAGCCATCAACAAAGGATGATTCTCCTCTCGAGTTGAAGCGATCTTATTCTGATCGTCAACGGGAAGCAAGCTCAACTCAATCATCGAGTGAGGCATCCATCCCCCACACAGAACCTATGTTAGACAAAGGAGAAGTCAAATCTACCTTCTCCTCTTTTGTACTTGAGAAAGAGCGATTGTTAAGAGATTCTTGCTAGGCGATAAGATCTCGTTTTTTCACAACTAAAATAGTTAAGAGAATGTCAATCATTTGATTTTTTTTCAGGACCCTAAAGAAGATGGTGACCACAGTGGGATCAACTATTCTGTCTGAAGAATTTGTCGTCAGCGCAGTTAGATAAAATTGTTTGTGGGAACTAACATCGAGACTCTTGTCATCGAGTTTAACCAGTCTAAGTATGAGGAGTTCCTCTCCTCTCGTACTCCGAGTCCCACCAAGGCACGCAAGTGTCGTAGAGTCTCTTATGAGACTTTAGCCCACGTGGCTTCGGATAATTCAACTCGAATCTGTCTCGAGGAGAATCTCTACCTCTAAATGTCGAGGCTCTAAAAACTAGCCCTCAGGCTCAACAATGGGTTGTTAAGCAACCTCATCAAACATTAACTGTTGTGGAGCCTATCGCCATTATGTTATCTGGAATGGCCAGACGTCGTCAACGCCAAAATCAGGCTCGCTGAGAAGCCCAAGCCTTAGTCTCTCTGGACGGCTTCCACTATCAGCCACGAGATGATATGTACAAGGCCCACAAGACAATCAAGACTTGACTAATCGAGGTTCATCAAAATAATGAACCTTTCCAAAACAACAGGAGAAAAAGCTACACGAACAGCAAATTATCCTTCTCCAACAATAGGAAACTATCTCACTCATGAGGGAGATGATAGACAAGCTCACCAAGGCAAATGAGAAGAAGAAAAAGAAAACTACCGGTGAAGCTTCAGGATCAAGAAATCGATGACATTCACCCAATGCTGGGGAATCTAGCTGTCGAAGCCAAGATGATGCCGATGCAGAGGACGATGATGAAGAAACTTCTAGAATTCATTCTAAGTTATCAGAAGCCGAATCCAACCCTCGTAGGAAAGAGTGAGACTAGAAGTTAGATGACTTACAGAAGCAGTTAGATGCACTGAAGCATCAGGGAAATTTCAAGGGACTGGGGGTGACTAGACCATACCCTGCCGAATGGGACTCCAACCCCTATCCTCCAAAGTTCAAGCCATTCAACCTCCTATATTTTTAAGGTAAGGGCTCTCCTACCCAGCATATCTACTACTTCCAGGAGCAAACTGGGCATATAGTAGAGGAACAATCCCATCATGGTTCGACTATTCATTGGTACCCTTAAGGGGGTTGCTTTCAAATGGTTCCACACATTAGAGTCTGGATCCATCACTTACTGGAAGGACATTGAAAAGCTCTTCATGGCTAGATTCTTTGACGATGACACAGAAGTGTCTATGGCCACATTGCTAGCTGAAAAGTAGAAGCCATAGTCTATCAGTGACTTTGTCAAAAGATTCAGGAAATCGATCATTGCATTCTAGAGATCAAGTCACTGAGGCCACTCTTATTAAAAATAGGCACTGTTGAAGCACGTTCATGGAAGGATTTGATTTGGCAAGGAGAGTAGGTTGAGAGTATGCTTAAGAGGATATATGCCGAAGAGCTTCAGAAGTATCACCCTAGAAGAGTAAGTAACCAAGGCAACTTCACCCCTCAAAAGTAATCAATGGGTAAGGATACTTTGCTAGTGAAAACCACTTCCTCCCCTAAATCATCCTCGAAGCAGAAGGGTAACTCTTCAGATAATCGCTTCCAGAAGCAATACGACTTCAAAGATGAGCAGGTCATCCCAATCCTTAAGTTCTTAATCAAGATGAAGAAGATCAAACACCCAAAATCAAGGCGGCCTGAGGAGGCATCAAGGATAGATGATCTTAATTATTACATGTATCACAGGATGGTGCATCACCCGACAAAGGCATGTTACATCCTGAAGGATAAGATTCAAGCTTTGTTGGATGCAGGCGCCATGACCCTTCAATCTGGACAAAAGAAGGTGTCCGTAAATATGATCGCCTTATAATATGGAGATTTCACAGAGCTCCTTGTCAAAAACGGTGTGAAGCCGATCCCACAAGCCGAGACCAGGGTCGTGAATCTTGATCCTCATCGTCAGAAGGAGAAAGGTATGGTTCCCTACACTGCTCCAAAAGACAAAGTCATGTGGGCCCATCCTGACCTACTTGTAGATGAGCAATGGACATTTGTCAAGTTTGAAGAAAACCAAAGCAAAGCAGAAATTGTGCAACGCTGTTTCTACCATTCCAGATGAGGGGGTTGAAATTACTTCCCACTGTAGTTTTGGTGATGAATAACCAGCATTCACTACACAACCTGCGCAAACATCAGCAACCCGTGGTGGCAATGAGTACTTGAAAAAGTACCCTGAAGCGGTGGACACCTCACCAAAACCAACAAAGGAGGTGGGGAAAAGATGCAGTTTCCCACTAGTGATCCAAAGACAAAGGAGCTCTGTTATAATAAAGCACTCTGGAAAGATACTCCTAAAAGCTCGAAGGGTCCTTTTCGATTTGATGTGTTGGCTCACCTAGCCAACATTCTAGTAAGGATTACACTATTTGATCTTCTACGCTTATCCAAATCAACTAGGGAAGCTCTATGTGAAGCACTTGCAGATAATGAAGCATTCCTCACTCACATTCCACCAAACCCGATGATGAAAATGGCGGAAGCATGCCCTTAATGCCACCAGGTCTTTCGAGGATGTATGCCATAAATCACGTTCTCTCCAGAGACATGTTCGTGAAAAACCCGAAGCATGACAAGCCTTTATATTTTATAGGATATATTAGTTCTGTTTGGGTAGACCAAATCTAGGTTGACCCTAGTGTTAGACCCTAGAGGGGGGGTGATTAGGGTCTTATTCTAGCCTAATCTGATTTTATGCCAATTAAAACTAATTCAAATATTATTCTTGCAAGATAGATATACAATATGATATGAGCAAGAATATGCAATATAAACAAAGAGATATATCCTAGCAAAGAGGTATATGATGAAATATATGCAAGGATATATAAACTAATGCAAGGGTGAAATAAACATAAACTAGATAGTGGGTTAAATAAACAAAGAGCAATACACAATGGCGATATAAGATATGAACATGAAAATAAGTGCGTCAATGCAATCTCAAACAAATGATATGTTCACAAGTTCGGTCCCCACGACCTACGTCTCCGCTCCTCACATCGAGGAGATCTCTACTATCACAACCGGATTTTCTACGCTTACCCGAATAATGTTTACACCTCACAATATCGGTTTTTAACGCTTACCGATCAACATTCACACTTCACATTCTCACTCGGTTTTCTAGCTTACCGAAAACTATACAACAACACACTCGGTTTTCTAGCTTACCGAAAACTTTAAAACAACACACTCGATTTTCTATCTCTTCAAAAACCTAACAATCTCACAATATAATAAATGATTTGTTCTCTAAAATAGATGAGAACTCAATGTAGGCTCACACTCAATGTTACAACTCTCACCATCCCAAATATACTATGTATGAAAATACAATAAGCTCAAGTAGGTGTGTGTAAACAATGAGTGAAATCAAATCAACAAAACTCAATTAAATCTAGCTTATGGGAATTTATGAATAAAATAATAAATAGCTAGAAATAGAGTTTAAAAATTATTCTTTGAAAAACAAGATGGAGAGGTGGATTAAAATAAGGCTCAATCAATGTAGATGATCTTCTCCACTTGTAAAACAATCTTCACAAACCAAACTTTAAACCCAACTAAAACCCTTGTTAAAACTCTTTTAAACTTCTTTAAAAACTTTCCATTTGGGTTATTCTGGTAGAAGGGGTTTGAGGGGTTTATATAGGAAGAGAAACCAACAGCAAAAACCCCAAATAAAAGACCAAAAACCCCAAAGAATCAGAAATCTAATTTTGTACCAAAAATAGTCGTTGGGCAATCGGCGGTCGACCATGAAAAACTCGCGGTTGACCGTGAGCAGCAAAAGGCCAGGGTTTGGCTACAGAAAACATCCGGTCGACCATAGAGGTCAACTGCGAGAACATCCGGTCGACCATCACAGTCGACCGCGAGCCTCAAAAAAAACTTCCTGAGTCTCTGGACTCAGGGGCGGTCGACCGTGGCGGTCAACCGCAAATTGACATATGAAATTCAGGTTTAAAGGAGTTTTCAGATTTTAAAACCCTTTTTAAAAATATCAAATAAATTTCAAAAAATGTAAAACTTGGGAAATGATTATAGACATGATAATAAACATGCTACAAAGAGTGTTTTTTAAAAAGGACCTCCCAAATAAAAAATATCATCATTTTGCAAAATAGTCCAAAACATGAAAATGTGAACATATGAGTTTTGACATTTTAGCTTAACCATGTTTTGAAACAATATAAAATAATTTTATAGACTTGAAGAAAGATGTAAACTATTATTATAAAGTCTATAAATAATGAATATAGTATTTTCACAAATACAATAGAATATGAAACATATGCGTATGAATATGAATATATATTTGTTTCATATCTATGAAATTAAACCAAACCAATTTATCCACGTAAAAACAAACATGTATGAATATAAATATTTATTTATATGCTAGTAAAAACTTTGTTTGTGGATAAACAAAAAGCCAAAATGTGT
>BQKN01062526.1:138187-190095 GCA_022839385.1 Asparagus kiusianus
TAGATTTAATTAGGATGGTCCTATTATGTATTTCATGCTCTCTACATACATAGCATAATTATACATATAGTCTTCCGTTGCGTATTTTGCATGTATTTAGCATGAATTTCCTTCAGATGGGCAATGCTATTGTCCCAGTATGATATTTACTTCAAGCCACAAAAGGCGGTAAAAGGTCAAGCTATTTGCGATCTCCTAGCCAATCACCCCTTGGAAGGAAAAATTGATTTATACCAAGATATGCCGGATGAAACTCGTGAAGCTAATGAGGTCTCAAGAGAATAGATATGGCAGCTATTCTTCGATAGTACATCAAGAACAGGCCCTAAAGCTATGATTGTCGCTAGAGTGGGGCTAGTCTTGGTTTCTTCATAAAACCATGTATTACTCGAACCTTCTCTTTGACGGAGCCATGTTCTAATAATGTACCTGAGTATAATGCTTTGCTCATTGGTCTTGACCTAGCTAAGAGGCTGGGGGTAAAGCACTTAGAAGCATATGGTGACTCGCACTTGTCATCAATCAACTAAAAGGGGAATTTGAAGTCAGGCATGAGGATCTGGTCCCTTACCACGAAGCGGCCATCATGTTGGCCAATTCTTTTGAGGGCTTCTACATCGATTATGTACCTCGCCTCAAGAATACATACGCTGACTCCCTAGCATCACTCGTAGCTACACTAGCTCTGCTCGAGGGAACTACTCAGCGAATTACTATAGCTGGCAGGCAACTTTTCTGGCCCAAATATACATTGCAAGTCTACACGAACGATGAAGGGCCCAAGGCGTTCGAACCCAAAGACTGGTGATACCCGATCATCGATTATGTCTTATATGGCCTGTTGCCAGAAGATGTCAAAGAAAGAGAATCTGTCCACAGACGAGCGTTGAGATTTTATTATGACTCCTTGTCGCAAACCTTGTACAGGAGATCATACGATAGATTATGTCTTTGCTTCATGTCAAACAAAGAGGCAGAAGAAGCTCTTAAAGAAACCCCCGATGGTATTTGTGGAGCTCACCAGCTAGGACCTAAACTGTGGTACTGACCATGTAGACTTGGCTACTATTGGCTGAATATGATCAGGGACGTTGTTGCTTATGCTAAACGGTGTCACGCCTACCAGATACATGCTAACTACATGCATCAGCCGCCGGAGCATCTGCATCTTTCAGCCACGTCATGGCCATTCGAAACATAGGGTATGGACATTATCGACCCGATTTCCCCACCTTTTGTGAAAAGGACATCGCTTCATCCTAGCGATAACCGACTGTTTTTCCAAATGGGCCGAAGCAATCCCATTGAGAGAAGTCAAAACATGTGATGTGGTCAAGTTCATCAAACATCACATCATATACAGGTATGGTGTCCCAAAGCACATTATCCATGACAACAGACCTCAGATTGTCAACTAGGCCTTCACACGATTCTGTGACAAATTCAGAATTAGAAACTTATCATCAACAGCTTATAATCTTGTTGTGAATGGGTAAGCAGAAGCTTTCAACAAGACCATCATCAAAATTCTCACTAAGTTGGTCTTCACAAGCAAACAAGACTGGAGTGAGAAGTTGGGTCAAAGCTTATGGGCGTATCGTACGATGGTTCGTACACCAACAGGTGCTATGCCATACTTCTTGGTATACAGATGTGAAGTCGTATTACTATTAGAAGTTCAAATCCCATCCCTTCACATAGCACTCGACCGGTATGACGATGGAAGAAAACCATCATCAACGTCTTTAAGAACTTGAAACGCTAGACGAAAAATGACTACAAGCTCAACAACATATCAAGCTTTACCATGCTCGAATATTTAAAGCGTTTGATAAGAAAGTCAGACATCGCATTTTCAAAGAAGGTGATCTGATTCTTGTCGTCCAACACCCAATGATTTTGAACTCTAAAAAGAAAGGCAAGTTCGAACCAAAATGGGAAGGGCCATTTGTGGTATAAATGATCTACTCAAATGGAGCATATCACCTAATCAATCAAGATGGCGACAAGATCATGATGCCTATCAATGACAAATTTCTAAAGAAGTACTACCTATAAGCTTCTTATATTCTGGCGTCTTCTTTGCAAAGGTCTTCATGATTGACGAGAATGACTATGCTCATGTTCAAGGGAAAGAGATCATTCCCAATCTAAACAGCGCTGCAGGTTCGAACACCACGGATGCGGCAATGATACCTGACCTCAACAATATCGAGGAACATGACCTTCGGTATTGTTAAGGCCATCGTAACTCTTTCAACTCCCGTGAGGCTAATTAAAGTGAAAGTTTCATTCCTTACCGTCTTCCAAATTCACCCATCAATCCTCTTCAATAGGATGATGGGTCTAAACAAAACTATCATGTTAATAATTACCTCTGATAGTCGATTTCCTCTAAATTCTCCCACAAATCCTCTTCAATAGGATGACGGGTCCACACAAAACTATCATGTTAGCAATTACCTCTGATAGTTCAATCTCCCACTAGATTCTCCCACCAATCCTCTTGATGGAAGGTCCACAATAAACTATCATGTTAACAACTACCTCTGATGGTTAACTCAATAACTCCAATTGAGAATATTCTTAGTAGTGGCCTACTATGCGATGAGCCCTTACTAATCATTCAATCAGAATAGTGATCTACCATGCGATGATTCACCGTCTGATTTTTCTTTTTCGAATGCTCTATCTCTTTAAAGCGAATGAAGATAGTAGCCTACCATATGATGCGTCTCTATTCTAATTAAAGTCGTTATACTCCCATGTCACTGAACGACTTAATTATATCCACACTGTCATTCAACAAATGACATTGCTCAAGATATTGGTCTACCATGTGGTGTACCGCTATTCCAATCACAGTCGTTATACTCTCATATCACTGAATAACTTGATTATTTCCAGGCCATCATTCCTGCAAATGATGTTGTTTATTGATAGTAGCCTACTAAGTGATGCGCCCTATCTACCCCTTTATTTCGAAATTGTGACCTACCAAGCGATGAGTCACTATTTGAATTTAAGATCGTTATTGCATTAACGATATCATCACATTCCATTAATCATTCCTACAAATGACCACTTCCTGAAATAGCAGGCTTACCATGCAATGAGCCTCACTTTCAAATTCTCAGGTTGAGCTATTACATTGAACAGTACAACCAAACTTGATTATAACTTAACCGTTGCAATCACAATCAATTCTTAATCCAATGCCTTAAATGGCAAAGGATAGAGGAGAAATCTTAGCATTAAGCCTAAGATAAACTTCTCGACAACTTATCATGCTAAGAGAAAAAATATGGCTAGTCCAACTCAAACGGCAGTTGATAAAGACACAGCAAGTCCGTCGATAGCGAAGGTTTACTAAAAATCCTAAGTTACAATTATTAATTACACAAAAAAGAGAATAATCGATGGATAAAAACTTCAAGTTTATTCATACGATGATTGAAGCTACAACAACAAAGGTCAAATTACATAGATTGAACTTAGATAAATCGAACAACGTTACAAGTTCGTCCAATGACATTCGGTGCTCCAGCTTAGTTCCTTCCAACACCTTCTTGTGCAACTTATCGTCGTAAAACATCTTTGGGTTTCTCACGGTAGTATCAAGCCTCTCCTCCACCAATTCTCTAGCATCTTATTGTTAAAATTCCATCTTCCATTTCTTAGCAAAAATTCTTCACCATTCCTAACTTTCAACTGGGAGAAACGCAAGTTTACCGAAACAATTGAACTACAGACTAGGCTGAAAAACTATGACCCTCAGAAGGATAAGCGTTTCAGTGGGTCTATGAAGCTACCACATATTTCGAGGCCTAAGATGAAGGTTTTCATGCTTGAAGATGCTCAGCATGTTGAAGGGCATATAGGATTGGACCTGGAATACTTCCTCAGGGTAGCGTTCGAAAGCCCAGCAAGTTGCTAAAGTACTTCCTGACTTCAATTCTGGAAGATTGGGAGATTCTCAAGAATGTGATAGTGAGGTTGATCCACTCTAGCATGGGCTGCATCTGAACCAATATCACCACGTGAAGAAGTAGGAATAGGTGGATGAACAACTACAAAGAGCAAAATAAGGAAGTTAGCTCAAACAAGCCAAACTAGGATACAAGAAAAGCCTCACCTAAGAAATGATGTGAGCTTCACCCATCAGACAAACCACATCAACCAAACGAGTCTCGTCGAACAAATGAACCTCACCAGCCAAATGAGTCTTGTTGAACAGATGGACCTCGTCAAATAGAAAAGCATCGTTCGACAAATGAACTTTGTCAAAATTGACAAACTTCGCCCATCAAGTGAGTCTCACCCACCTGTCGAAGTTCGTCTCAAAAGAACCGCACTGGACAGTTGAAGGAACGACTATTCATCTTTTTAAAGAACCAAACTGCAATGAGCAGTTCAAAAGTCTATTCTAAGAGGATTTTACCTAATTTGATCGGTGTAAGCACAATGGCTTCACTTGAAGAACTCGCTGTCTTCATGCTCAGGCGCCTGTAGGCGGCAATTTCTGAGGCCATGGATCCTGACGAGATCACAGAAGCTTGAAGCTTCAAGGAAGAAGTGAAGCTTAGCAGCGAAAGCTCTTCAAAGTCATCTGGACTTAGAGCTACACTAGAAAAAGAAGATGATTCATCTTCTAACGAAGCGATCGCCTATTTATAAGCAAAAGCATCGAATCAGTGGCCGAGATCTATTTTACAAATCTCAAGGCTCTAGCTGGAGGCCTTTCATTTAGCCTAAGAAAGAGAGCGCAATAAGGGAGCACTTAATGCAATCTTATCGCCATTAACAGTCCCTAGGTGAATTTAAGGTGAGCTCAAGCAACGATACTCATTAAGCTGTCGAATCTCACCTCAAAGTGACGAGGCTTAGGTGAGCGCTAAAACCTAAACACCGAAGCTCAATATGCTAATGAAGCTTGCCTCAATGTGACAAAGTTCGTCTCAGATAAACCCTCAAAGCCTAAGTGCTAAAGTTCAATACACTAACGAAGCTCACCTCAAAGCAACATCGAGGCTTGTTTAAGAAAACACACAACGAAGTGACGAGGTTCAGCCAACATCGAGGCTTAGTGAAGTGAGTCTCATCATAACAAACGAACCTCATTTCTCACACGAACTTCGTCTAACACACGGACTTCGTTAGAAGAACAAAAAAATAATATATATATATATATATATATATATATAAAGAGAGAAGAAGAGCTGGTGGATAAATTTATAAATTTTATTCATAAGAGGCTACTACGACAAGAGTCAAGTTACAAAATACTGAGCTTAAGGAAATCAAACATCCTTTCGAAGTTCTTCTACGAGTTCATCCAATGACTTTTGGCGCTCCGCTTCGACATCTGTGCCTTCTTACTGTAGACGGTAAAAAAATACCTCCGTGGACTCGCAAGAAATCCGCCTATAAAGGGAAGTCGCCCAAAGCCACGCGAATCCGCCCTTTGTCACAACTCGCCAGACCGAGTCTGCATTCGAATCCGCCAGCAAACCCCAAGGTCACTAATATGGCCAGATGTCTGCTACCCCACGTGCTGAGATGGGCTTTCCCACCTCTCTCGACCCGAAGGGAGAGGGCACAGTACTCTAGGACCGTCAAGCGGCTGCTCACAGTACGAAGGATTGGGCAGGTGTCGAGTCAACCTGGACATTCATAAATGCAACTCACCTCGGCTGTCTGAGTCAAGAGACGAGTCCGCCAGTATTCGGCGAGCTGTCCAAACCCACTCGAGTACCAGGGACATGCCTTCCCACCTCTCTCGACCTGAAGAGAGAAGACACGGCACTCCAGGCCCGCCGAATAACCGCCCACAGTACAAAGTGAGCGGACAGGTGTCAAAGCAGCCTGCACCCTCATAAATGCGACTCACCTCAGTTATCCAAGCAGAGGGCAAGAGCCGCTGGTGCTTGGCGGTTGGTCAGATTCACTCGAGTATCCAATAGTCGTTGTCACGCATGCGAGGAGGGGCCTTCCCACTCCTACGTAACATGATGCAAAAAGTGCAGCTCTTCGAATGACCGCTCATGTATGGTCACATCCCATAATTCAAGGAACAGTCAAGCTGTCTCTCTCCCATTTAAGAGCTTCTTTCAGTAACCTTAGGGAGGATCAATTGATCAAGGGAGGTCGAGAAGAACTTGGAGAAAAAGAGCAATCGAGACCGAGCTCTTTGCAAGATCCTTGCATTGCAGCACTATTTCCTAGTTCCGAGCCCTGATCGCCGACGGACTAGGAGATTCTAACTCTATCGACTCGAGCTTCTACTGTGTACTGAAGCTCCTCAGCGACCTCGGTCGGATCATCCAAGGGAAGCAGACTCGACACGAGCATCGAGCGAAGCATCCTGTAGCCACCAAAAGTCCCCACACTAAACAAAGAGGGCATTCCCTCTGCTTCTGTTGTAAACATTTGATCATTAGTTTGTAATAAGCCTTCTTATCAATACAAACGAAGTTCCCTGTTTTTGGGAAATCAAATTTACACCCTACAGAAGATGGCGACCACAGTGGGAGCAGCTATTTCTTCAAACGAAATGGTGATGGCTCAGTTCGACGAAGTCGCTGTTGGGACGACTGTGGAGTCCCTAGAGATCGAGTTCGACCAAGCCAAGTACGAAGAGTACTTGTCTTCTTCCTCCTCCGGTGGCGATGCGTCCCGCAAGCGCCACAGAGTCGTGTGCCGAGGCCAACCTCTAACGGCTAAAGCCTCCGCACCTAAGGGTTCCAACCGGGTCTCGTCAGGAGAACCCGCTCCCTCAGAATCGATCAAGGCCAAGCCCGAGATCGAGAGCAAGGGACAAGGATCTGCCAGGTGGGTCGCCAAACAGCCCCCGCAGACATTTGCCCCGGAAGGAACACCGGTTCATCCCGGCACAGACTACACTGCCACAGCCTGCGCAGATACTCTCTCCACCGGAAGAGCTAGCCAACAGCGACCGCAGACGCTTGTCGGGCAGGAAGCCTAAACCTCTGCCTCACACAACAGCCTGAATTACCATACAGGCCCGAGAAGCGTTAGACGAGAGGACAACTTGCCCGACATCGGGAGGCCCTCCAAATCAGGAGCGCCAATCAAGAGGGACGGGGCCACCCGCTCAGGTGGACTTCGCTTCTCAGGTCACATCCCTAACGCGAATAAACCACCCCGAGCGAGCGAGCCTACCAGAATAGGCGAATCCCTAAAGGCTGGCGAGCCTCACCATAACCCTTTGGCGGATAAACGCAAAGGCAAGGAAGTAGGCGACACCTTGCGAACCCGCTCGTTCAAAGGAAGGGTTGAAACTCGCCTACGCGCTGGAGTTCGCCCAAACGTGAAGACTCGTCCGTCAAGGCGAGATCACCTAACTCCAGCACCACAGCGTTCCACTCAGCGTGCACCAGAGAGTACATCCAAAGATCTCTCGTGTACTCACCCAGGCGATCCGTCTGATGCTGGGGGTTATCACCAACCGCCCGCAGAAGATCTCCGAGAATACTTAACTCGCAAACGCACCATACATGAGGCGAATCCTCAGTGCCATTGCGAAAGGCTCATCCACATGGTACTCGTCGACTGCCAATGCATAGGAACGACGAAGCCTTTGGTGTTTGAGAGACTTTCTCAACAACCTTCTCGACCGAAGCCCTCCCGTCGAAAGCGTCGTCACCAAAAAGGACATGCTGCCGACGACCTAGAACTCCCGTTCGCTACAATCAACATAACGGACAAGGGTAAGGCGGTACTCTCCGACTCTCCGGATTCGGACTCCGCCCTGAGGCCTAACCCTCGGTTTGCCCGACACCGGAAAGAGGGCATATACCAGCGTACCCGTAGTTGCAGAGGGACAAGCATCGGGTTTGATTACTCCGCCTTAGCCCCTCCCTCCTGCGGCGAAGATGAGGTTCACTCGGCGGCGGCCACGTCTCAAACCTCACACTCAAGTCAGGACGCGATGGTAAGGGTACACATGACTAAATTCACCCATGACCAGACAGTCGCTCAGAAGCTCGAAGAGCAACAGGCGACCATAGATTCTCTAAGAGAGATGATGGAGCAACTTCTGAACAAGAAGAAGAAGAAGAAGAGAACCCAACGTCCCTTACCCCGGCGAATAGGAGATAAAGAGTGGGTACCTCCTCACCGTCCAGCGACTGAGACGGAAGATAATAGTAATCCTCAATCCGATTACTCTTCCAAGACGCCACTGGGAACGTCGCATACAGGGGGTAGCACCCGCGACAAAAGGCTCGACGAGTTCCAAAACCAACTCGACGCACTCAAGCTCCAGCAGAACATGAACAAACTGGGGGTGGTCCGACCCTACCCTGTCGAATGGGATACCATCCCCTACCCGGCGAAGTTCAAGCCAATTAGCTTGGTGCAGTTTGACGGCAAGGGCTCGCCCTCACAACATATTTACTACTTCATGGCGTAGACCGGATTCCTCACGGGGAACGACGCCATTCTCACTCGGCTGTTCATAGGCACCCTCAAGGGGGTGGCCTTTGAATGGTTCCGCAAACTAGAACCCGGCTCTATTAAGTCGTGGGCCGATCTTGAAAGGCTCTTCCTCGCCCGCTTCTTCGACGACAACACCGAGGTGTCAATGGCCACCCTCCTCGCCGAAAAGCAACGAAAGTCGGAGTCAGTCAACGACTTTGTGAAGAGGTTCTGCAACCGATCTGTCCACTGTCAGGACCAAGTTTCCGAATCCACGCTAATCAAGATGTGTCGTAATAATCTCTCGATCCACATTCTATCCAAAGTGGGCGTGGTGGAAACCCGGACATGGAAAGAGCTTGTTTGTCAAGGCGAGCAAGTAGAAAACATGATCAAAAGGCTTGAGGCCGAAGAGCCGCAGCCCAAGAAAGGAGCTGCAGAACCAGCCGCGCCAAAGAATCCCCCTCGGTCCAGAGGAAAAGAGATTATGGCCGTTGACTCTGCCCCGGCGCCGAAGGCTGCTCAGAGGCCAAAGCCTAGACAATTTGAGCAACACCCCCCGTGGCAATACGACTTCAAAGAGGATCAGGTGGTGGCGACGTTCGACACTCTGCTCAAGAGTGGGCGAATTAAATTGCCAGAAACCGCGAAACCTGAGGAGGTGGACAAAACCAATGATCCGAGTTATTGTGCCTACCACAGATTCTTGGGCCACCACACGACCAAGTGTTACATCCTTAAGGATAAGCTCCAAGCCCTCTACGACGCGGGGGTCCTAAAGAAAGAGAAGGTCCAAGAGCAGGTGACCACGAACATGATCACCTTGAGCTTTGGAACAAATCTCCCAGAGGTCCAAGCTCCTGCGGGAATAATTCCTATTCCCAAGGCCGTCTTGAAGATCACCAATGACGACCCTCACAACCAGCGTGAGAAAGGCTTAGCTCCGCAGGTTCTGCCGTCAGGGCAGGTGATGTGGGTCCATCCGGACCTCGTTAATGACAAACAATGGACTACAAAGCCCTCGAGAGGGACTAAGGGAAAACATTGCAACGTTGTCTCTACTATCCCAGATAGAGACAACGCAGCGACAGCCGCCCTGACCGATTCCGAGGAGGACACCAACGTCTTCGCCACGAGAGCGGGGAAGGAATTCGCAAAGGAATATCCCACGAGGATGGAGAATTCGGCAGGACCTCCCACCAGGCCAGCAGCAACTTCCCCTCCTAATCCAGACGGACCGGGCTCAAGCCACCAACCTTTCCGGTTCAATGTGCTCGCACAACTGAAGAGCATCCCTGCGTGAATCACTATGTATGATCTCCTACGGCTATCCAGGCCTACCAGGCAAGCTCTACAAGAGGCACTGACCGATTCGGAGGTTTTCTCCACCCATTTCTCGAAAGAGATAGAGGCAGAATAAGAATGTGCGAATTGTTGCCAGGTCTCTGAGAGGCGGGTCCCGTGCATCACTTTCACTCCTGAGGACATGCTCATCAAGAGCATGTCTCATGATCGACCGCTGTACTTCATGGGATACGTCGATTCGTCGAAGGTGGATCGAATCCAGGTCGACCCGGGTTCTGTGCTAAGCATCGTGCCCCTGAAGTTGATCAAACACCTAGGGATACCGCCAAAACGTCTGTCCTCGACCACTACAATCATTTTTGGCTTTAACGCCACGGGAACACGACCTTTGGGCAAGATCCGCCTGAAATGTCGAATAGGCGATATAAAGATGGAGGTGACCTGCTACGTCATCGATGCCGAGCCTTCCTACAACGTGCTCTTAGGACGCCCGTGGATCCATGGCAACCGAATAGTCCCATCCACCCTTCACCAATGCCTGAAGTATGTGGACGATTACGAGCGAGTAAAGACGGTAGTGGCCGACAAGCAGCCCTTTAAAGGCGTCGAAAACTACTTCACGGATTCTCTGCTATATCAAGACCCCGACGAGCCACCAGCAGAGGAGCTGGAGAGTGGCAACGAGGCAGACAGCGAGCCTGAGTACGACGACAGTCTAATCCTGAACGACTTCAAGTCAATTGTAATCGGTTACGAGAGTCACAATGTAACCCATGCTGTTCAGGCAGAGGAAATTATCATGAATGAGAAATCTGACTTTGCTTATTTGTCGTCTTGCTCTACATCCGAGGATGATGCGCCCAACGACCCATGGTCAGAACTCTACAGTGATCCTTCCCTACACTTGCCAGTATGCTCGTCATACGTCGCCAAAGCACAGCCGATCAAGTCATCACAAGCTGTGTTCGTCGTGCCAGCCCAAAATAATTATTGAAAAGATATTATCTTCGGTCGAATTAATCATCCCCTTCGCACGCTATGGGACGAGTCTGAAGACGAAGACCCAGCGCCCCAGTTTTCACAATACAGTTGAATTGCGAAACGCATGATGAGCGACATGGGGTATGACCTCACTCGTTTAGAGGGCCTGAATTACGGCCGAGGACGTAAGACAGTCATCCGACCCGCTTACATACCCAAAGGGAAACCCTCAAACTACTTCAACAGAACTAGGAGAGGCTTAGGCTACTCCTCCTCCTCGTCGGATTTGTGTTTTTACGTCAACGAAGATTCCGACTATGCATGTTCAGGGGATCAATCGTCAACAACCTCGGCAGAGGACTCTGATGTCAGCGTAACGGATCTGTTCGATAACCCCACGGTCAACATGGCTGCAATGGATCCCGCCGAAATGGCGGCGGATGAACAACTTCCACTCTATGACAAGACATGGGATCGTCATGTTAATGCCCAGTGGAACAATCGCTTTGAGCAACGTGAACCGCCGACTGAGGACGAGGTCCTCCAAGTGAACATGGATAGTGAGGCGAATCCCAAGCCCATATTCATCAGCTACAGTTTGCCTCCCCGGGAGAAAGAAGATCTCATTGCCCTCATACGGGAGTATATTGACGTCTTCGCGTGGAATTACAAGGACATGCCCGGCCTGGATCCGCGGGTCGCTACGCATCGCCTTAATATCGGCTCAGACGCCAAACCAGTCAAGCAATAGCAGAGGCGGTTTCGCCCTCAGATCATGGAGGCAATAGAGGCCGAAGTGAAGAAACTGATTGAATCCGGTTTCATCAGGGAAGAACAACACCCCAACTGGGTGGCAAATATTGTTCCGGTCTTGAAGAAAAACGGTAAGATTCGCATCTACATCGACTTTAGGGACCTCAACGCTACGTGCCCCAAAGACGAATTTCCCCTACCCATCACGGATGTCATCATTGACAACACGTACGGATTCGAGAGGATATCCTTCATGGACGGTTTCTCGGGGTACAATCAAATCAAAATGCACCCCGAAGATGAGAAACACACTTCATTTAGAACTCCTATGGGGGTGTACTGCTACACCGTTATGCCCTTCGGACTCAAAAACGCCGGCGCAACCTATCAACGCGCCATGAGTATGATCTTTCGAGATTATCTGCGGAAGACGGTCGAATGCTACGTGGACGATCTGGTCGTTAAGAGTCGCCGTAAGGAGGACCACCTCCAAGACTTGAGGGATATGTTCGAACTTATGAAGACTCATCAACTCAAGATGAATCCTACTAAGTCATTCTTAGGGATTTCTAGCGGCAAGTTCCTCGGGTTCGTCATCACGACGAGAGGAATCCGGATCGACCCAGATAAGGTGCAAACTATTCAAGAGCTTCAACCGCCCCGAAATCTTAAAGAGTTAAGAGGCCTTCAAGGACGATTAGCTTACATCCGAAGGTTCATCTCAAATCTTTCGGGCAAATGTCAACCCTTCTCCAAGTTAATGAAGAAAGGTACTTCCTTCATGTGGGACGAGCCGTACCAAAAGGCCTTCGAGGAAATCAAGGCTTATCTCTCGAACCCGCCTGTCCTTGCGGCGCCAATCTTAGGGAGGCCATTCCTCATATATATACAGGCCATGGAACATTCTCTAGGCGCCCTCTTAGCACAAAACGACGATGTGGGCCACGAGCAAGGCATCTATTACTTGAGCAGAACCTTGCAAGGCGCCGAACAGCGATACCCAATGATCGAAAAGGAGTGCCTGGCCTTAGTGTTCTCCATCCAAAAGATGCGGCACTACCTGGTTGGCCAAACAATCCATGTCATCTCCCGAATGAACCCCATCCGGGTCTTCATGACACAACCTGCTGCGCTGAATTGGCGTCTAGCCAGGTGGGCACTTCTGCTCTCTTAATATGACATCCACTTCATGCCACAAAAATCAGTCAAGGGACAGGCCATTTGCGATCTCATGGCTAGTCACCCACTGGGGGCGAAGACCGACCTCTTTGAGGATCTGCCAGATGAACCCCCCGAAGCCAATGTGACCTCATCACCTGAGGGGTGGCAGATGTTCTTCGACGGCGCGTCTCGTGCAGGCACAAGCGGCTCCATTGTTGCGGGAGTGGGGGTGGTCCTCGCCTCCCCGCATGGCCACGTGTTATCCCGAGCCTTTTCTTTAACAGAACCGTGCACCAACAACGTGGCTGAATACAACGCATTGCTCATAGGGCTTGAGTTGGCCAGAGAGTTAGGGATAAAGCATCTGGAAGCTTACGGCGACTCACAACTCATCGTTAAGCAAATGACTAGCGAATATGAAGTCAGGAACGATGATCTCATCCCGCTCCACAAAGCGGCTATCAAACTGGTGGGGTCATTCGAGAGTTTCCGCATTGAGCATGTGCTCCATTCCAGAAACACATATGCGGACGCCCTTGCATCCTTGGCGGCTAATTTGGCCCAGCCCTTAGGAACGACCCAACGGGTCACGGTCGCCAGCCGAAGACTCTTTCGACTAAAAGACGTCCCAGTGGCGAACGCCACCCATCAAACCCCGGATCAGCCCGACCAGGAGGATTGGCATCTTTCGATCATCAATTACGTTCTGTACGGCATATTGCCCGAAGACGCAAAGGAGTGAGAGTCCATCCGACGACATGCCTCGAGGTTCTACTATGATTCGACCACCAAGACGCTATATCGGAGGTCATACGACGGCCTGTTGCTTCGATGTCTTTCAAAGGCAGAGGCACAAGAGGCCCTACGCGAGGCCCATGATGGCACTTGCGGAGCTCATCAGCCGGGACCTAAGCTTTAGGATCGTCTGCAGAGGATAGGCTACTTTTGGCCTAGAATGGTTAGCGACGCGGTCGATTATGCGAAGCACTGCTACGAATGCCAAATCCACGCTAACTATATACACCAACCTCCTGAAGATCTGCACCCGACGAGAGCGTCTTGGCCCTTCGAAGCATGGGGGATGGACATAGTCGGACCAATATCCCCACCATCGGCGAGAGGGCATCGCTTCATCCTTGCGATCACCGACTACTTCTCTAAGTGGGCCGAAGCCGTCTCCTTAAGAGAAGTCAAGACTAATGACGTGATCAAATTCATCAAGCACCATGTCATATACCGATACGGCGTACCCCGACGTATCATTCATGACAACGGCACGCAGTTCGTCAGCCACGCGTTCACCAGGTTTTGCGACAAGTTCCGAATACAAAACCTATCATCTACGGCCTACAACCCTTTGGCGAATGGTTTGGCCGAGGCCTTCAACAAAACGATCATCAAGATTTTGACCAAGCTAACTTCCACTAGCAAACGCGATTAGAATGAAAAGTTAGGCGAAAGCTTATAGGCGTATCGCACAACGGTCCGCACACCGACTGACAACACGCCTTATTCATTGGTGTACGGTTGTGAAGCCGTATTACCTTTAGAGATTCAGATCCCATCCCTCCGAGTCGCCCTAGCAGCGGGGATGACGGTGGAAGATAATCACCAACGAAGACTCGTGGAGCTCGAAGCGTTGGACGACAAGCGACTAGAAGCTCAACAGCACATTGAGTTCTATCAATCCCTAATGGCCAAGGTTTTTGACAAGAAAGTCAAACGCCGAGCCTTCAAGGAGGGAGAACTGGTACTGGCCGTTCGCCGACCGATGATTCTCACCTCTAAGAAGAAGGGCAAATTTCAGCCCAAATGGGAAGGATCATTTGTGATAGAGACAGTCTATTCGAATGGAGCTTATCACCTTGTCAAGCCGAATGGCGATAAAATCATGATGCCCATCAATGGTAAATATCTAAAGAAGTACTACCCTTAGCTCTTCTTCCCAAACTCCCATGAGTGCATGAGTCTAAACTGGTCCTTACATCCTCCAACTAGCAAAAGAGGTTAAACTATGCCCTACGCTTCCATTTTTGGGGCCAAGTTCCTAGTACAGGCGAGCTTAACAGTTTAAGCGAATTCCACTTCTCGAGCCAGGTCCCCAGTACAGGCGAACCGCTCAAACCAGGTGAGACTAGCATTTCAGGTGGGCTGCATCAAACAGCCCGCTTGGTCAAACCTTCAAATAGTTAGGACCAGAGCCACAATCCCCCACCAATCCTCTTCAATAGAATGGCGGGACCCCCACTGTCACTTTCGACAAAATCAACTTACCAATCCTCCTCAAAGGGATGGTGGGTCCTCAAAGTCATTCCAATCACGACCATCCCTATCACGTTAACGAACACCTCTGACAAAATTAACTTATCAATCCTCCTCGAAAGGATAGTAGGTCCCCATAGTTGCTCCAATCGCGACAAAACACCATCAGGCTAATGATCACCTCGGATGGCTGGCGTCGCTATCCCTGCGGATAGCACAGCCTAAGTAATGACTTACCATGCGACGTGTTATTACTTTGGTCGAGAGTCATACTCTTACGTTCCTGAACTATTAGGCCTATTCCAGATATCCTAACATTCCATTAGGGTGACTGATGGGTAGCGGCCTACCACGCGACGGCTCCTACAACAATCGATCGTCATATTCCTACATCCCTGAACGACTCGATTATCACCTGTGTTGTCGCCCTCATGGGTGATGATAGCTATCAAAGGCGGCTCGACAGACGTCACGCCCGACAGTGCCTCCAAACGACAACCCACCGAGTAGCAGGTCAAAGATTGGAGACATCAGTTGATCACAGGCACGAGTAACCGTACCTGATCTAGGGCTAAGTGTCTCCCTCTTGATCCTACCGGAGCTACAACGCGAAGGTCGGGATCGACCCGACTCCACGTCGCAGACAGCCAAAAGCAGAGGAAAGGCCAAATGGCCAAGTCTAAGGCATGAGCAGCCCTACCCAAATGCTAAATAGCGCAGGCGGGCTCAACTTAAAAACGAAACGAGCCAAGCATGTATCTACACCAGAGAATAAAAGAGAAAAGGAAATGGTGCATGTAAAACAGAGAATAAACAAAGCAAAGAGCCACTACGGGCCAAAATTACATGCATAATGTTTAAGGTTATGATGCAACCCGCATCAACCGATTTACAAAAAGGGAACTTAAACAGCATGAGCGTTACAGGAACTTCAGCAAGCTAAAAGCAGCGATCTTAGCCTTGACCGTCGCAAGATCCGCCTCACGCTGGATCCTCGCCTTCTCCTTTTGCTCCTGCTGCAGCTTGGCGAAGGCTACCTCGCCGTCTTCTTCCTCCTGGCGAAGAAGTTGGAGCGCCCTGTCCACCGCTCCGGTAGCCTGGCCGAGCCTCATCGCCTCACGCTCATGCTCCCGCAGCCTTGCCTCGCCGCGGAGAGAGCCGGCGTCCTCGAAGAAGGCGGCGTCCAAGTAGGCGTCCATCCGGTCCAGTACCGCTTGGTGCTTCTTACGTAGATGCTTAAGCTCGGCTTCCTTCGCCCGAATCCGCTTCGCCCGCTCTTCACGCTCGAACAGGAGGAGCAGCGAGAGGGGCGGTGGCACGTCAGAAGGATCGTCGTATGCCAACTCCTCGAGGCGGTACATCCACCCCTCCACGCGGTGAAGTTCCCGCTCACACCGCCATGCGAACAAGATACCACCCGTGCTACGGACCACCCTTAAACCTGATTCCACGAGAGGAAGTGCATCATGGTACCTCCCGTCACCCACGCCAACCGAGACGGCGATTCCTTGCACCAAACCCTCCAACCTCTGGAGGGCCCCAAACGCGGGGTGAGACGTGGGGTCTGGCGCGGAAGACCCCTGGGATGAGTTCACAGGGGAAGCGGGCGGAGGACCATCGTTGACTGCGGTGGAAGCAGAACTAACGCCCTCGGAGGCGCTATGGTCGGAGTCAGAGGCCATGAAGCAAAGGAGGTTACTACAGCGGTTTTCTCCTAGCGGATTTTTCTCGAAGAGGTAAGAACTTGGCTGAAAAGATGGCAAGTACGGGAGATATATCCGAAGACGCAATGGTCAGGATTTGTCCCCTCAAGCAATCGAACGGCCCGGGTGTCCTGCGACGCTTCGAGCTCAACGCCAATAAAGGCCATTCCTCTTAGGGCCCCAAACCGACCGATCGGATGAAGCCCAAGAGGCGAAGCGTTCTGTCACTTCGCCATTAATGAGCATTAACACGTCCCTAAGGCCTTAGCTGGCAAGCATTTGGGCCCGCTAGGAGACGCGTGGCACGATTTTTCGCCCACTTTTTTTTGAGGTCTTCAACTACGGGACAGATTCGCCGCCGCTTGAGTTCTGATTGCAGTACGAACTCGCCCTAATTTGGATCTGATCGCACGAAGTTTCGCTTACAACCTAAACTCGCCAGAGGCCAAGTTGGGTCTACAGCGTAAACTCGCCTTCTCATAATTTCCGCCTGCAGTCTAAACTCGCCAGCGTTCAGATCTGGTCTTCAACACGAACTCACCAACACGAGAGTTTCGCCTATGGCTTGAGTTTGCCAACAGTCGAAGTTAACCTTCAAGCGAACTCGCCATCGAGCTCGCTTCACCTTCAGCAGGAACTCACCGGCATTCCAGAGGGTGGCTCGCAGTGCTAATTCGTAATCACTCGAGTCTGTCTGTAGTGTAAACTCACCTATACCGGAGCCGAACATCCGACGTGAACTCGTCACCGTTCGAGGAGTTTCGCCTACAATGTTAAGTCGCCATTGTTTTTTCAAACAAAACACCGAACGACGACATACTAAAAGGAGGCGTATGTAACACAAACTTCATCAGAGGCTTCTAGATAGTACATTTGAACAAAGTTAAGATTTTGCAACTGCGAAAGCCATAATATTACATTCAAAAAGCAAAACATGCGCCCAGTTTTTAAGATAATACATTTTTATGGCTTCATAAACAAACAAGTCAGAAACGAAATGTCTTATCACAATCACGAGTCTGAGATCTCAGTCGAATAGGCTAAAAGAGGAAAGCTCTTCTTTAGCCACTGCCACCCTTCTCGCGTGGTCCTCCCGAGCTTTGTCTTTAGCCGCCTTCCGAATCCGGTCCTTAGAGCTCGACCTGGCGGCAGCATCTTTTTGGCGCAAGGCTAGGAGGCTTCGAGTTTCCGCCTCAGCGTTCTTACTGACCTTTATGACATCGGATTGGAGCCCCTTCAAGTTCGTCTCCGCCTGTCCCAGTTCGGCTCTCAGGCGAGCTATTGTGCGATTGAGATCGACAATTTGCTCCTCCAACGAGTGTTGTTAACCCACCCAGAAGTTGACGATGGATTCCAGGTCCGCTATTTCTTTGGAACGGACCTCCTGTTCCTAAGCTTCCTGACACCTGATATGAACCAGGAAAGACTCCACGTCAATTTCCGGACCTTCCCGTAGCAATGTCTCTAACCTTATCATACATGACTCCAAAAGACGGAGCTTCTGCATGCAACGTGTGGCAAGCCGGTTTTCGCCCGACCGTCGAAAGTCGACCACGCGATCTAGGAGAGATTGCCTGAAACCGTCAAAGCTGCCCATGCCGAGATTGACAAGGGAAATCACCTGCCTCACGGCATTCTCAAACTCTTCGACGCGAGCCTGCAGGGGCAAAGAATTAGAGGAAGCAGGCTCTTGACCCGGAGCGAGCGTCGCGATGGGCGGAACCTCGAGACAGGGTTCGGTTCCCAGTTGAGGAATGGAGCTTAGGGTAGGGGAAGTCGCAGGACCTTCAGATTCGTCGTCAGAAATTAGGATGGGCTCGGCCGCATCCTCTTCGGTAGTCGGCGCCTCTTCTCGATCTGTGGAATACAACAACAACACAGGGAAGAGTCAAAGGAAGGATACATGCTCGACCCACGCGAAAGTCGAGACGAAAAGATACCTTCGGCCGCGGTGGCCTCAGCGGTGCCCGAAGAAGACGCCTCCTTCCTTTTCCTAGAAGCAACCCTCTTTACATTCGGTGCCATTGTGGGTACGATGAAAGGGAAAGCTTGGGTTTCCTCTGGAGAAGACAATGAAAGAAGCTATAGCCTCTCTTAACAGAGGGTAAGGGCGTTAAATACTCTAAAAACCCTAGACGGTTAATCGCCACTCGATGGGACCGTTCAAGGCTAAAACAGTTGAAGAGTAAGGCCGAATAAATCGGATCTTACCTGGACGGCCAGGATCTAATGGTTCCTGGACACGATCTTCAGCAACGGTCCGAACTAAGCACGATAGACGAAGAGCCCCTACTGCGCCGCATTTAATGCGAAGCGACGTGCCCACGTCTTCTTGGCTGACGTGCGCATAGATCAATACACGGCCCACCGAAAGCGGAGCCTACCTGGCGACGAATTCGTCGCTAAGATTCCCATGGGTCAAAACCGATTATCCCTTGGAAGCTTGAGTCAGTTCTAAATCCGCCCGCGGACGAAAGCCACCCGCGTAGGAAACAAGCTTACGGCAGAAATTCGCCGACAGCTAAAAACCCCCCTGCAACTAAGACTTTCTGGCTAACGCATGTTAAAAAAATGGAGCATGCACAGAAGTAATAGTGACCGAAGGCGAAAGGATAATTCCATTCATAAAGAAATTCTATTACAACGGATGATTAAAGGTAAATTACAAAGCTCTCAACCGCAATTCCACCTCACGAATCTCTCCGGCTAGGCGAAACTCAAGCCTCTTTAGGATTTCTCGACGAAGATCTTCCTCGGTACGCGAGACTAAGTCCTGAACAGTATCTTTGACATCCTTGAGTGCTCGGTCCTTCTCCCCGACAGAATCGGCGACCAATTGCCGACGAGACTTAATGTCCTCCAGCTCCTTTGCCGCCTGCTCACGAGCCTTCTCTTGAATAGCTAAGGAAGCATGCGCATCGGCTATAACTTGCTTTAGCCTCTCTATCTCGGAGGATAGACGAGAGAGGCGGTTACCCACCGTCTGTTGCTCATGGTCCGCCCATGCATCCTCGGCTTTGGCCTGTTCCAACTCTATGGACAACCTTGTCTTCAGTGACATAGCCTCGTTTAGACGGTGATCGCGATCTGCCACGGCTGCTCGAACTTCGCTGGAGGCGAGATCAACAAGAGCGGAACTCTGCGCACAAAGGGCGAGCAACTACTGAGCAGCCTCCTCCACTTCTTTTAGACGGGAAAAGTACGGCTTCGCCGCAGTGGCGCCAAGCCTCTTAATTAAGAAGAGCATGTGGTGATCGAGGTCCTCCTTGAGCTCCTCGAAAGGACAACTATCCTCCAGGACGAGTCTGACACAGTCGGCCAAAGTGTCTTGAAAGTTGACCAGGGCTCGTGCTGTGCTCCTCTTCCACAAACGTTCCAAGGGAGAAAGGGCAGCCTCCTCTGCCAAAGACGAAGTTACGACTGAAGTGCTGCTGGTCATGACCACAGAAACAGCGATTGGCGAGGCCAAAGCTGGTGTGGCCGCCGACGCCATCAGGGCAGCAGCCGCGGCATCGCTAGCCGCCACAAACGAGGAAGCGACCACCAACCGAGTGCAAGTCCCCCTCCGAATTGGAGACCCTTGAGTCGAGAGTTCACCCTCAATCGGTGCTTCCACGAGAATAGAGGTTTCCTCTCGTTGGCCAAACGTGTCTTCAGTAGCCAGTGCCTCTTCCTCGCTCGATAGCGCCTCATGAATCGAGCCGTCGTCATCCGCCTCTGATTCACCCATTTCTCCGGCAGAATGACCCTCCTAAGAAGGAGGATCCTCCTTGCCAGTAGCTTCATAAGAAGGGCCGACTGCGTATGCAAAAAAGAAGATTGACAAATGCCCCTTCGGCTCAGAAGGATCAACAGCGCTAAAACCCATGCTTACCTGAATCACCGGGCCCTTTTTCGTCTCCGGCCTCTTCCTCTTCGTCCGAAGGGATAGAGATCACTCTCTCGGCTACACCTGCTCAAATTAGACACAGATGTCAGAAGATGCAGATCCGGCTTTATACCCGAGAATACAAAAAATTTTATTATTACCCCCGAGTGCAGGCGTAGGAGTCGTTAAGACCCCCACCTGTGGCCCCAAACCAGATGAAGGAGGGGTGTCCTTCGAAGTCACCGGATCCGCCCTTGATACGGTAGAAGGGGTAGGCTGAACAGCTCCTGCCCCAGAGGCAGTATTATCCTGACCATCCGCCGCTCGAATGGCCTCCACAGTTTCCTCGCTACGGGCCTTCTTGGCCGCTTCCGTTTTGGAACCTTCCGTCGCCATTTCCTACTGCCGCTTGGAGAGCAGCGAACTACTCGGAGATAGAAGGGGCATTCCCATCCGCCCCGCTATTGTGCTCCGAGCTCGCTCCAGTCGCTCGCCCGCCCAGATTAGCTCGTCAGATTCTCCCCGCTCACTTTGGGGGTCCAACGGAAGACCGGGAGAGGGAGCTCGGGCCTCGGGCACCTCAAATTCGTCTGGACCCATGTCGCCGCCTTCAGTGTCTTCAGCCGGGTCCTCGAACAACCACTCCTTAACGGTTTGACGACCCCTCCGTCTCGAAGCACGAAGAGGCCTTCTGGGAGGACGCCCCTGCTCCGCCAAACACGAACCCTGGAACCAAAAGCCTTCGGGATTAGCGCTGGCACCCCGATACCACCGGCAGTACAGGAGGGTGTGATGCAATCACGATCCTTCACGGGTAGCTCAAAGCGGGCATGGGTACCGCCAGCGTGATTCCAGAACCATCCCCGAGCTCCATCCACCAGCCCTCCTTCGAAGTGAAGTGGGGATTGGCATTGCCTATGTACAATTGGTCGTACCCAAACTAACGGGCGAACCTGCAAGGGATATACGGCTCGAGATAGCACACGGAGCCTGTTCGTAGGACATGATACCCCGGCCGAATGTTCACCAACCAGCGAAAGGCGACGCGCGAGAGAACTGTGTGAAGATCCACCGTTGGCACATCTCTAAGAGACTCCACGTATCCTCCTCCACTGAAATAAGGAAAGAAACGGCGGAAGTTGTAGTGGACAAAATGGAAAAGCGTCTTCCGCGCGTCAGGAATGTCCTTACACATCCAGGAGCACCTCTCCAAGCGCTCAACGAACGGAACAAACCTATCTCCCTGAAGAGTCGCAGTGGCGCTCATCAAACATTCGCAATGGCAGACGAACCATGCCATCAAATAAGTATACGGCAGCCCCATCCTAGGGTTGGGGGTCCTGATAACCTCTCCTTCCCCCTCATCGATAGTCGATACATGGCAGAATTGGGCCGTCAGAGTGCGGAGTCCCCGATGGATGCACGCTATCATCGCTGACATCAAAGAATAAGACTTCTCGTGGGCTAAGTAAACCGCCGGATACACAACCTCCACAGGAAGAGCCTCAAAAGAGTGAATGGGGATTACGCACCTCTTTAGCCACAGCATGAGATACCCCGCAAACAAGGCCTTCCCAGATATAGGAGACTTGGCCTGGTGGTGAAACGAGTGGAAGACCATTCCGGATTTGAACCCGCCCTCGTCACGCTCAAGAGCTACTGTGGCTTCCCCTTCGGCCATCCTCCTTTCCACTTCAGCTTGGTCACACTCGCCTAACGGAAGAGCAGGCTTCCCTTTGACATTGTTCTCCGGGAACAGATAGTCAGCCCAATTCTTGTGGCTGATCCCCAGAGTCCTCTTCTTCTTCTCCTTATGATCCGTAGTCCCTAAGGTACTGAGGCAGATGTGATAATGGCAGAGCAACTCCTACAGAGTTTCCACCACCAAGGGGGAGTGGTCCGCAAGCTGGTCGATCTCATCTTGGTCTGGGACGTACACCTCATAGGGAAAGTCTCCCAGAGGCAACCCCGACACATCATACATCTCATGATGGGTTATGCCAAGTTCACCGTTGGGGGTGAAGAACATGCCGCTTTCCGCACAGTACAGTTCTAGGATGCTGTAGAACTGGGAAGCATTAATCCTCAGACCGTGTCGAGTGGCTTGAATGGCCACATATAGCTCTAAATTCTTGAGGTCAGAATTCTCGACCAGGACATAGTCGGTGATCTTGGACCACCAAGTGTCATTGCCAGGCGCAGAGTATACCCACCTCGGGGCTCTGAAGTCTTTTAGGGGAAATCTCCCACCAGCACGGAAGAAGCGATGGCGAAAAGTCTCCGCTACCGCCGTCGTCTCTCCTGCCGGCGGCTCATTGGACAGCAGGCCAGGACACAGACCCGTCACGCGCTTGCAAGAACTCTCCACTCCATACCCAGCCGAGGAGCCTGTAAAGACGCCACAGGTGACCTCGTCCTGAGTTGGGGTCAAATCCTAGTTCATAACTCTAGGGACCGCGAGAGACCGTAGCTTGACGATCGAGAACCCTCTCGGCATGCTGGGGAGGTAATAGTGAGTCCCTTCCACTGTGCGGAACCACCTGCTCTCCTTGAGCAGCAGAACGGAAGGATTAGTCATAGCATCGCCGAACAAAAACTGAGGCTTCGACAGCTCCGTCCTAGCGTCGTCTGTTAATATCGCATCGGTCGTCAACTCACGCAATGTCAAATGATGACTTTCCGTAACCCTCTTCATCAGGCTGTAGGGCTTATCAGCGGTGAATGAAGGCATCGGATCCAAAGAGGGAAATCGAGGAGGTGCCGTGTAGCCCGTACCTTCGACGAGGCCAACGGCCACGCCCCTCGGGAGAGCCTCATCAGAAAAAGTCGCTGCAAGAAAGAATCAAAGAATCAAGACGAAATCCGCAATAAGGGCGAATTCGCCTATCAAGCAAGGGCGAGCAGATCCGCCTGTTAGTCCAAACGAGGTCTATCCATACAAACGATACTCCTCTCTACTAGAGAAAAGAGCCAAACTCGCCTATCAAAAAGCGAGTTCGCCCCCATCTAGGAAAGGTAGAGTTCGCCCGCGGCGACAGAAGTCGTCCCCTAAAGACAAAGGTAAAATCAACCTAAAAAGGGCCAACTTTGCCCCAAATCAGGGAAGCTGCCAGAGGATGACAGAAGTCCAGGAGGATGAACGACAATCATCCTCCCAATCCGACACCTGTAACCCGCACGGGGTCGTCAAACGAATCTATTGACTTACCCAAGCGCGGCTCCGGTACACTGGCAGGCGCACCAGCGGAGAGACAGTCGGAATAGCGTCCGGGACCTTTTTCCTTCGCATCACACCTCTTAGATTTCGGCGCCATTGAAAGATGAAGTGGGAATTCTCTCCTTAGAAATTTTTTAAGATTCTAGAGCACGGTAACTCTCAAAGGAAGGGAACAGCCTATTTAAAAGCGGAGTTGCCAACATGGCCACGATCGCCCTCAAAAAGCAAAGTACTGGCAGACGAGAGACGTGACCGCGATCGAAATCAACGGCCCAGATTGCCCCTGGCATTTCGAAGAGCCACGTCGAGACGGGAAATGGGTCGGGCGAAAGCCCGGAGCCCGAGCCGAAATCGACGGTTGTATCTGACGGTTGGGTTCGAAAACCACGGCCACGATTCGAATAAGGCGCACAAAGCTGACGTTACCGTGCCGTCTTAGCTGGAAAAGCACAAACCCCCACCAATGGACACGTGGCTCACCCACACCGAACCGAGTTTCACCCGAAAGGAAAAATCTCGCCTGCAAGAATTCGACCCAAATCTGCAAGTCGAATAGAGTTTCACCCCCAAAACCTAACTTCGCTTGAGCGGCTCATTCGCCATTGGAGACAAACAACAAACAACACGACTCGTCCCAAGCCGTGAACCGCCAACGAGATGACCTCGCTTGAACCCACGCCTCGGAATGGCTGAGGTTGAGAGTAGAAATTTTAGCGTCAAGTCTAAGAGAAACTACTCGACAACTCATCATACTGAGGGGAATAATATGGCTAGCCCGATTCAAACGGTAATCGGTAAAGGCATATCAAACCCGTTGATAGCTGAGGGTTTGCTAAAAATCCTAAAAGAAACCGAATGTACTTGTTTCACCAAGAACTTCTTTATTCAAAGTATTCCAGACCACACGCAAACCGGTTTAGGTCTGAAAACTTTGAAGGGGGTCTTGTAGACGGTAAAAAAATACCTCCGTGGACTCGCAAGAAATCCGCCTATAAAGGGAAGTCGCCCAAAGCCACGCGAATCCGCCCTTTGTCACAACTCGCCAGACCGAGTCTGCATTCGAATCCGCCAGCAAACCCCAAGGTCGCCAATATGGCCAGATGTCTGCTACCCCACGTACTGAGATGGGCTTTCCCACCTCTCTCGACCCGAAGGGAGAGGGCACAGTACTCTAGGACCGTCAAGCGGCTGCTCACAGTACGAAGGATTGGGCAGGTGTCGAGTCAACCTGGACATTCATAAATGCAACTCACCTCGGCTGTCTGCGTCAAGAGACGAGTCCGTCAGCATTCGGTGAGCTGTCCAAACCCATTCGAGTGCCAAGGACATGCCTTCCCACCTCTCTCGACCTGAAGAGAGAAGACACGACACTCCAGGCCTGCCGAATAACCGCCCACGGTACAAAGTGAGCGGACAGGTGTCAAAGCAGCCTGCACCCTCATAAATGCGACTCACCTCAGTTGTCCAAGCAAAGGGCAAGAGCCGCCGGTGCTCGGCGGTTGGTCAGATTCACTCGAGTATCCAATAGCCGTTGTCACGCATGCAAGGAGGGGCCTTCCCACTCCTACGTAACATGATGCAAAAAGTACAGCTCTTCGAATGACCGCTCATGTATGGTCACATCCCATAATTCAAGGAGCAGTCAACCTGTCTCTCTCCCATTTAAGAGCTTCTTTCAGCAACCTTAGGGAGGATCGATTGATCAAGGGAGGTCGAGAAGAACTTGGAGAAAAAGAGCAATCGAGACCGAGCTCTTTGCAAGATCCTTACATTGCAGCACTATTTCCTAGTTCCGAGCCCTGATCGCCGACGGACTAGGAGATCCGAACTCTATCGACTCGAGCTTCTACTGCGTACTGAAGCTCCTCAGCGACCTCGATCGGATCGTCCAAGGGAAGCAGACTCGACACGAGCATCGAGCGAAGCATCCTGTAGCCACCAAAAGTCCCCACACTAAACAAAGAGGGCATTCCCTCTGCTTCTGTTATAAATATTTGATCATTAGTTTGTAATAAGCATTCTTATTAATACAAACAAAGTTTCCTATTTTTGGGAAATCAAATTTACACCCTACACTTACGCAGCTCCTCGTTAGACATCTTCACGCTGCTCACGGCATTCTCCAACTTTTCCAATTCATTAAGCTCAGTCTAGATCAATGCCTGCTGATCCTCTTGCTTAGCTGCCAGTGTCTGTCGGGCCTCTACTGTCATCCTCAAATCATTTTTAGCTTCTACTAGCTTAGCCTGGATCTCAGCAAGGGTAGCTTGGTAAGATTCGATCAAGACCTATTTGTTCTACTCAACATAAGCAGTGTTTTGATGCTCGCTGGACAGCTTCTCGTCGATCCCTTTGAGCTCTTCGACCCTGTGTTGCTTCTCAATCACCTGGCATTTAAGCTCAAACATAGAGTCATCCCTCTGCCTAAAATATTGCATAGCTCATTCTTCAGTTAGAGGGAGTGATAATCACATTTTATTACAATTTTATACCCTCATTATCTATTTTATATGAATAAATATACCACTAATAATTACTTTTATCTTTAATTACAGGTTAATGAATAATAAATCCCAAAAATCCCATCTCTCAACAAAGGCCCTTGATTAAATGAAGAAATAAGAGAAATTCAAGAAGCCAAATGAAATATTTGAAAGGTCAAAAGCCCAAATATCCCAAAAATTCCAAAAGAAGCCAGCACAAGCTCAAGGCCCAAAGCCCATCAACAAATCCCTACACCCATAAGCTCTCACGCCTCGTTTGGTACGCGGGAATGGAGTCAAGTGAGAATGGAAAGAATGTAGGAATAGAATGGAATAGATGTGAGAATGGAATGCATATTCTCATTCTCATGTTTGGGCGCGTTTAGAGAGTGAAACAAGAATGACAATCTTATTCCCATTCCCTCATTTGGTATCATTTGTTCACAAGTGAGAATAAAATTTAGTTTTCTAATAACGCCCTTACCAAAACACAAAATTTTAAAAATATTAAAAATATTTTAAAAATAACTAAATAATTCATTTTTTTAGAAAAATAAGTTTTATAGAAATGATTTTTTTCCTTAGAGAAATAAATTTTTATGTAATAGTTATATTTTGTCACAACATCTCGGCAACAATTTTGGACTTTTGGCTTACAAATTGAAAAATAATTTTTATAGAAATTATTTTTAATTATAAATAATTATAATTTTACTTTTCTAACTTCTAATGCTACATGTCGGCGTTAATATACTTCTTAGGAACGATATCAAAAATTTATTAAAAAATAATATCACAAGATATTGGAACTATGGTAAGGTCAGTGATATAAATTTACTTAGTAACCATGTTTGTAAATTGGAACTTGGGCATGTTATATTCATGCTTATATTTATTTATATATTTGTACTAATAGCTTAAGATAAGATATTTTTTATAAAAATAATTTTCATATAGGAATTTATATCTAATTGTATCTTTTAAGAAGGGTATAAATGGAAATCATTTAATTATTTTTATTCCCTCTTAAGTAGGAATATCAATTCCTTGTTAAATGGTTGGGAATGACAATTCCCACATAAAGTGAGAATTGATAAGAAGTGAGAATTTCAATTCTAACATCTAAAAATACATCGTGTTTGGTACGCGGGAAAAAAGAGTTGGAATTGAATTTCATTCTCACTCATTCCCGCGTACCAAACGAGCCCTCAAGGTTGCTGGAGATAGAATTGATTTTGAATTTTTCCCATGACCAGTGCTGCATGAAGACCGGACTTGAATTGATCATTGTGGGCCGGACTTGCTTTTGATTTGGAAAATCAAATGAAGAATGGGCCGGACTGTGCAGAGTTGATTTTGAAAAATCAAAGGCCGGACTTGCTTTGGATTTGCCTCAAATAAATCAATGTGGACAGGACTTGATGGACCGAATTTGATGTGGGCTGCAGATTTTAAATCAAAACTTCATGGAGATGGACCGAATTCCTTGATAGGCTGCATTTATAAAAGAAACCGGACTTGATTGTTGATTTTCTTCTTGGAAAATCAAATGCAATTGGGCCGAAAATCAAATGAGGACCAGACCTGTTGGCTTAGACTTGAAAATCAAAAGGAAAAAAAAAAATTGTTGCTGCATGAATATGGACCGGACCTGCTGCAAGAGTTGGGGATTTTCATCTTTGAAAATCAAATAAATCATATGGGCCTCCTATGTTAGGCTAGAGAAGAACAAAAAGCAAATTCAAAGGTGGAGATTGTTGCTTGGGGCTCAAGACAAATCCAATGGCTCATATTCATTGATGATTACTATAAATAAGGGTAGAGAGTGAGGGGTTAAGGGTGTGAAAAATTTTATAACTCCTTTTGGAGAGGAGGGCTACTCTTAATTGAGAAGGCCTTCCAAAAATTGTAACTTTAGTTGCAATTAATAAAAATAATTTTTCTCCTCTTTAAATTTGTTCTTTCTCCTCTTTGTTGAATGATGAGGATGAAGATAAAGAGCAAATTAAAGGTTTGCATTTCTTTTCTCTTTTATTTCTTTTTAGTAATTTTTTTATTATTGCTTATTAGTTAGATTTAAATTCATGCTTGTAGTGTAGATTTATTTTCTTGTCTTTTTATTTTTTTTTGCACTTTAATTTGTAGAATAGATTTATTTTCTTGCATTTAGTTTTTGTAATATATTTTGTAGTTTAGATTTTTATTTTCTTTGTAGTTAGATTTATTTCTTGTTCATAGTTTAGATTTTTCTTTTCTTTTTATTTTTGTAATTAGTTCTTTTTCTTGTTTTTATTTCTTAAAGATGTGAATTTAATTCTTGTAGGAAATCTAGAATTTTATCAAACTAGTCTAATTTCCTTTATATTGTATGAATTATTCTCTTACACTTAAAATATTCATGTTTAGGATAATCAACTAGAGAACTAATCGGTAGAAGAAGAATTTGATAATCTATGCTTATCTTAAATGGTTTGATAGGTTATGCTTATGAATTCTAGGATTATTATCATGTTGTTGTTCTTATCATGAATAGTAATTTTAACTTAGATGATAATTTGATAGGTTACACTTTCCTTAAATGGTTTGATAATCTATGCTTAATAAATCTAAGTTGAAATATGATAAAAAGAGAATAGTTTGTATTTTGTAATTGAAATTGATTAGTGGATTATATTCTAGATTTCTTACCTCTTTTGAATCCTCCATCTTAACTTTCTTAAATTTTCTTTTCATTCTTGGTTTATTTCTTGATTTTATTCATTCTTCTTTCTTGCCTTATGATTTCATTTATTCTTTGATTCTTTCTTCTCTAAAATTTAATTTATTATCTCTTGCACATAAATCAAAACAACCACTCATCAATCACACTTATTCTTTATTCCTAATTGTCATACACAAAACATAAGAACCATTTCTAATAATCTCTTAAAATCACATTCCTCGTGGGATCGATATTTTTTATACTATAACTTGATAAATTGTGCACTTGTAATTTTGGTACATAATTATGCCACATCAAGTTTTTGGCGCCGTTACCGGGGAAGGTGCTAAAATAGGATTTTATTAATTTGGTTCTTTAACTTGTGTATTTTTCTTGTGAAGGAACCGCTTGGAGCTTGAAAATCTTCGATTGAAGATCAAGAATTTGGAGCATTGCGTTCGGATAAGTCTTCTTTTTAGTTTTCAATTTCACTCTCTTTAGTTAGCTTCACAATTAGAGACAATTAGGATTTAAAAAAAAGATTTTATTTTTGTTGACCATAATAAAATCTACCTTTTACTTGGACATTAACTAACAAGATAATAAATTCAAACATGAGCCATCTTCTCACATTTGATTGTTGTTGACCATAATTAAAAAAAAAGATTTTCTTTTTATCATCCTTTTTAGTCGCTTTTAATTTCTAGGGTTGCATTTCATATAGTGTAGGAATTCACCAAATTGATTGTAGCATTTGATTTGGCACACACTTAAAACATTCTTAAGGACAAAACCCCAATCAAGATAAGGTAAGGGATTTCATCACCCTTTTCTTAGTCCACAAATCACTAATTCTACTTCACAAACTCTAGCCTTCTAAAACTCATTAGACGTTGGCCCCTAAGGATTCGAGCTCAATAAGGAACAAGAAATCCTTACGTGAACCGGTTTAAGTTTTCTCAGAATAGTTGGTGTCTAAGGCAAGGTTTAGGGGTTGCGTAAAGCGCTCCGTAAGGAAAGAGGTACTTAATTGATCTTTGATCATCCTCTAGTACTATCCTTACCTGGCTAACTACTTGGGTAAAACTTTGATCTTTTCACTGTAGGAATTTTTGGTTAGGAGCTGGCTAGTGGAGTTAAGCTAAACCCTAGAATTAGAGTTGATTGAAAAGTGATTGCTTTGATTTGTTTTAGTTAGGATTTTTCTTTTCCTTTATCTTCTCATAAAAGAACTAATTTTCTTTCTTTCTTTCCTTTAAAAAAATTGTTTTGGTGTATGAAAATTTGGGTTCGGGATAATTTTCATCGCTTAATCTGTGTTGAACCAATCCAAGAAATGGCAAATCAACTAGTTCTTCAGGATATGTGTTACCCCACCAGAAATGCAATTCCATCTTGCATAAGACTTCCTGAAGTAAATGGAGCAAATTTCGAGCTTAGACCGCATTTCATAAACATGCTTCCCAAATTCCCAGGTAATGAAACAGAAGATGCATATATATTCATCTCAGAATTTGAGGAAGTATGTATTATGATTAAAATGAGAGAATTAATCGAAGATGCGATTAAGCTTAGATTTATTCCATTTGCTCTTAAGGACAAAGCTAAAAAATGGCTGTACAGCTTACCGACAAATTCCATCTTAACTTAGGAGGAATTTGTCATCGTTTTTCTCAAGAAATTTTTCCCTATTCACAAAACGGTAAAGCTTAGGAACAGCATTCAGAATTTCAAAATTGTCCCGGGAGAGCCATTCTGGAAATATTTTGACCGATTTAAAGATCTTTTAATCCAATGTCCTCATCACGGTCTTAAAAAATGGCGACTGTGCCAAGTCATATATAAAGGATTGGACTATTCTTCAAAAACATCTTTAGAATCGATGTGTCAGGGAGATTTTATGAGGAAAAATGTAGATGAAGCTTGGGAATTTCTAGAGAGTTTATCTGAGAAAACAATACAGTGGGAACACTGTGATGATAGGGTTTCATCTGTTCCCCAGTCTAACTCTAGTGGTTTTTTCCTGGATTCAAACATTGCTTCTGAAGCGAAGATGGTGACGATTATGCGGAGGTTAGAAGCCTTAGGAGTTAAGGAACGAGCTCCGGCTCAAATCAATCATATTTCTGCCCCGGGATGTCATAACTATCAGTTTCCTACCCACGTTTCAGAGGAATGTCCTCTTCTAGGAAACAACCATGCATTAGAACAGATGAACGCTGCATTCCAGCATCCCAGAAATGATCCATTTTCTCCAACCTACAATCCAGGCTAGAGAAATCATCCTAACTTTGTTTGGAACCAAGGAAACTCTCCCGAAAATCAAAACTTCATTCCCGCGTCAAACCCATAATTCTCGAGGGGAAACGCTGTCCCGTTCAATGCACCGAACAATTTTTCTTACCCACCTTTTCCAAACCAACCTCCTAATCCTCACCAGTCCACAAATTAATCAAATTTCGATCATGACAAATGTTTGAGTGTCTTAGAAAAGGGTTTAGAAGCTATGATCAAAGCTTCTACACAAACTACCAACATGTTGACCCAGTCATCCACCACTCTAAATTCCTTCATGCAAACCACCGGCCAAGTGCTCAACTCGAACACACAAGCCATAGCCCGGTTAGAAACCCAACTTGGGCAACTAGCCGCTGCCGTGAGTGAGAGAGAAAAAGGAAATTTTCTAAGTCAACCTGTTGCAAACCCTAAAGACTAGATCCAGTTCCAACAATCCAGCTCAATTGAATGCAATTCACACTCTGAGATCAGGAAAACAAGTAGACAATCAAGTTAGAATGCCACCGGATCAAACCCCTTCTCCTATCCAAAACACTCCTTCCGATGAAGAAATTTCTTCCGATGACCAAAACGCTGAACTTGAAATTAAGCCTGATCTAGATAGGTATAGGCCCGTTGTCCCCTTTCCAGATAGACTCAAACCTAGGAAAAACTCCCCGCAGGTTGAGAAAATCCTAGAAACGTTTAAACAGGTCAAGATCAACATCCCTCTCCTAGATGCAATCGAACAAATTCCTTCTTATGCAAAGTTCTTGAAGGACTTATGCACTAAGAAAAGAACCACCAATGTCCTCAAGAAAATCTTCTTAGCTGCCAACCTCAGTGAAATTTTTTCAAAACCCATGCCGTTGAAATACAAGGACCCTGGTTGTCCCACAATTCCATGCGTCATAGGTGTTCGCGGTGAAAATCGTGTCTTTCTTCATCGATTCCATTGTCATCTTAGATAACAGCTTTTTTTGAGTTACAAAGATCCGGTCTTTTTATAAGATCCGGTGACAATAAAATCAAAGAAAATAAAAAAGATTATAACTTTCTCCTTTTGTCGAACAAACCACGAGCTCCTGTTTTTCGGTCGCTCGCTTGCGTAGGTTGTTTGCCTGCGCCGGGATTTATCCGTTGACCACTGCGCGATCTAGATCTGGTCGGATCTACGCAGTACGACGGGTATTATTTTACGAAGGAAATAATAGCCGGGGGGATTATTTCACTAAGGAAATAGTCGCCCAAATCTCGGGATCAAAGACCAAGCTTTGATCCGGAGTACGCCTGCGTAGATCTGAGATCCGGTCCTCTCAAACACCTGCCTTTTTTGGCGTTGACGATCGCCGAGCACCAGATCTGGAAGAGCGAGTCCTCGAAGTCCCAAAGCTTGGATCTTTTTTAGATCTGAGTCTTGAATCTAGCAGAGCTTCGCCTCTCTAAAAATTCCAACCTTTGAAAATGAACCAAGGGGGGCCTATTTATAGGCAACGCTTACTGTGCCTTGGGCACAAGGTGGCCGGCCACCAAGTGGCTCGGCCACCGAGCCACCAATGGGTGGCTCGGTTTTGGCCGGGTCTCTCTTGGTGTTGTTTTCTCCGCCGTTGTGTCCGTTTTTTGGTTCTGTGGTTGATTTATTCGGACTTGATTCGTTGACCTGATTTGGTAATAAATCCGGATCCTAATTTGGCAGTAAATCCACTTTTGAGTTCGAGTCCAAAACTGATCTTGATTCGATCGTGATTCGTCCGAGTCCGCTCTTGGTTGGATGACTCGTTGATTCCTCAACCCGTTAGCTTGATTCCGCACGCGAGTGGATTCATTCCGTTGTTTGTGTGCAGTTCGTTAGCTTCGTAGCCTCGTTAATCCGCTTCGTCGCGTATCGCTTGGCTTCGGTGTTGTGGACTAACGATCGTGTTCGCGTACATCGCCCGATAGTTGGTTTGTCGAATCGACGTCGTCGAGCTGTGTTAAGGGACCTATAGGCAGTTTTATACGCCTACAGATACCCCTTCTAAAGTATTTCAGCCTCGTTCTTTTATAGAAGAGTCTGGGATACTTTGGATATGATTGTCCCATCCTCCAATCGGTAATGACGAGATATTTGGAATGGCTTCTATTCTTGATTCCTTCAGTCCTCCAGGCTATTCGGTGCTTTGTCGAATATCTGTAAGGGTTCCGGTGCTGCATTTATTGTCTGACCATCTGTCGAAATTTTGAATTTGAAGTCGATTCTCGATTTCCTGACTTTTTAGCTCGAGTTGGTTGCTTCAACATAGAACTGATCATCGATTGACATTTGTGACGCGTTGTCCGACATCTGATCTTCATTGCGACGCGTTGTCCGGCGTCCGACACAGTTTATACTCGTACGTTTTCTGGAGTATACACAGTTTAAGCTCTTAAGGAATTAGAGCGTGGCAGATACTTGAGTCACGAGACCAATTTGTAAAATTGATGCGTCAATGACTCGTATTTATAGAATTTTTGGTAAATTCTCAGCCATCAACGGGTTTGATAAGCCTTTACCGACTACCGTTTGAGTCGGGCTAGCATGCGGATTGTTTAAGTCCGTTCCGCATGTGACGTTAAGCTAAAAGAGTTAACTCTTTTAGTGCTACGATATTGAATACGTAGACTTCGTCTTTCTCTTGTGAAAAGACTAAACAGCAACGTGTATGAGACGTTGACTTAGGATTTTTGGCAAATCCTCAGCCTTCAACGGATTTAACGTGCTCTTACCGACTACCGTTTGAGCCGGGCTTACATGCGGATTGTTTTAGTCCGTTCCGCATGTGACGTTGTGCTAAAGGAATGAACTCCCTTAGACTCTATGCTATGATATTGAATACATATGTTGTGCGCAGTGGAAATTTCGGCAGCACCTCCGATGCGCAAGGTGCACAACAAGAGATTAGATCACAACGGAATTCTCGTTTCTCAAAGGAAACAAGAACCGAAAGCCAGATATCTCATCAAAGTGAGATATCAGCTCTTCCTCTCGTCAGCTCTAGGACTGCGCGTCGAGGAACCTACAAGCTATTACAAATCACGGTAAGAACACAAATTTTACGTGGTTCGGCAAATAGCCTACGTCCACGGGGCAAGGAGGGGGAGATCTACTATTAGAGGGAGAGATACAACTGGGGTTTACAATCTCACAATCTAAACCCACTCACAAACTCTCAAATCCCTCTTACAATTATCTCTCTCAAAAGGGGATGCACAAACTCTAAACAAAAGAAAAAAAAACTCTGTTTTTCTTCACTTGAGTTTTTCTCCTGCTGCGATTTTATCCCACAGCCGCAAAAAGCACCCATCCGCCAAAACTTCACGCTCTCCCGAAAACCTCCTGCTGACGCTCGTTTCACGAAGCCCTAGAGCAGAATTTATATGGTAGAGCATTCGGGTGGGCCGCGTGCGTGAGATTGGCCAAACGAATTTTTCTTTGATGTCTTCACGTGGGTGGCCCCCACTCGAATCCGCGTTCATCAATTCTCCCATGCTGCACGTGGGTGTGAGGCCCCCCCCACTTCCGTTCATTCACAATTCTCCACCTCGGTGAAGTTTCTTTCAAAACTGAGCCGACACCGACCACACCAAATGCCTCACTTGTTACGTCCAGTATGTCATGGCAACGGACTCATGACAACAGATTCCATCCACAACAAGTCGAGACCCAAACGGGAGTGTGAACACTCAACCCAAACCAAATAGTGTCTACTCACAAATCAAACTGAGCCTACACCGACTACACCAAATGCCTCACTTGCTGAGACCCAAATGGGAGTGCGAATACTCACCCCAAATGTCGATGTCGCTCACCAAATCGGCTGCATCATAAAGATTGCCTACGTATCCACTTGCCCAAGGAATCAAGCCTCACGTAGTTCATCCAATGGCCTCCAAAGGCCCTCAATCAAATAAAAAAGTCTGCAACTCTTCTCCAATATCACCAAACGATCTGCAACTGATAGCACTCCCAATAGCCCCAAATTGAGACAAATCAAACACCTCCATCTGAGGTGAACCAATGGCCATATTCAGACTACATCTATCAACTGCACTCGAATCAATCAACTTATCATCTGCATCCGAATCAGCATGATTCCCAATCTGTGTCACATCAGCTGGAATCCCAAATGATGCAGTATGACCTGGAGTTTTCATCCAACATGGAGTAGCATCACTCTCCACCCGCTGCGATGTCCTAATGCTCTGATCACCACTCTCCACCTGCCAAGAGTTAAATGTGACATACCTGCTCAGAACAAAGTCAGAAGCTCCCAAATGATAATCAAATGAGCCTCCGAATCCCAAATGTGCTATCGGATCAAATCTCACATCCACGATGTGACCAAGTGCTGGGTAGCCAAACATCCGACGTAACCCAAAATCTGAAGCAGCTCCACCAGATCCCATATCTCTACATGCAGCAGTCGGCAACCTATACATAAGATGGTCCAAACATGTCGTAACCCGCACACCAATGCCAGTGCTCGACATCAAATGCCGATCCTCCTCTAGAAAGGAACAGCTCCCCAAATCTGCCATCTCGCCTCGTCGCCTCAAAGTTTCCACACCAATGAAGTGTCTCCTATTACCGTGAGCTCGGCACAAATGCAGATATAGGTCCCTCTTGTACCTCCCTCTAACATCAGACTGAAGTACCTTCACCTTTCTGCCAATACACTTCCTCCATTTGTTGTGGGCTTCTAGGACTTCACACCAACGGGACTTGGTTGCAACCCACCAATGCCTAGAGCAATCCCCAACTGCAGAAATCACATACCTATTACCTCCCAATAATGCTCCCTTCGAAGGCTCCCGAATGCCTGAATGAACACCCCTCAGAAGACCCCTTGAATGATGGATAGAAGTGCCAAACTCCACCTCGGTCTTCTCGCTCATACCAATGGGTTCACAGGACTTCAAACTGCAGGTCAAAGCACTCCTCAATAACCTATACACGGCATTACCAATCAAATAACCCAGCATCAAACAACGCCACAGTCTAGCCGAATCTGATGAAGTCGTCATCTCCCTATCAATCGCCGTGCTTCCGAGCAAATAATACAAATTGCTCCTTCTGACGCCCTTCATCACAATCATGGACCCCGATGTGACCTTCAAACGTGTATCCGTCAAGGTCACTTTATAGCCAGATGCCACCAAAGCTCCCAGTGAAATGATGTTCTTCGACAACTGCGGAACGAACCTCACTTCATCCAACTCTTGAATCACTCCGTCATACATCTGAATACGAACGGTACCAATACCACCAATAGAGCATGCATGTCCATTACCCATGATCACAACATCCTCTCTTTCTAACTTCTGAAAGCTGGAGAACCAATCCCTCCTAGGGCAAACGTGGTATGAAGCACCCGAATCCAACATCCACTCTGTACAGTTGGCAACACAAACTGACGGTAGTGCAGATAACGAATAGCCCGAAGAATCCGAATCTGAATTTGCCACTAGTCTTGACAACATTCACCTCTGAAGCTTGTACAGCTTTCCCCTTATTCTTCTCGGCTCGATCTAACTTTGGGCATTCGGCTTTCCAATGTCCATCCTCTTTACAAAAGGCACACTGATTCCTACGAATCCCACGATGTGCACCTCTAGACCGTGACCTTCTGCTTCGGTTTGAACCACGGCCTTGAACTACTAATGCATCTCCCGATGCCTTCTCGAAGGACTCATCAACACTCTTCCTCAACTCATAATTCACCAACGCTGAGGCCACCTCCTTGTAACTAACAGTAGTTCTTCCATTAATCATAGTTAGGACAAAAGTACCATAATCATCATCGGGCAACGAACACAAAAGTAGCATCGCCTTGTCTTCATCCTCAACCATGATATCCACATTAGCCATGTCTGAAAGTAGCTTTGTGAAGTTGTTAACATGCTCCCGAATGGAAACTCCCCTCTTCATCTTGAATTGGTAAAACCTCTTCTTCAAGTAAAGCCGATTCTCAATACTCTTTGTTAGATACTTCTCATTGAGTGTTTCCCACATTCTCTTCGCCGACGTCTCATTCATCACGTCATAAATAAGATCTGGCGTCAAGCATGACCGAATAACTCCACACGCCCTACTATTCATCTTCTTCCAAACCTTAGCTTCCATATCGGCAGGTTTCTCTTGTAACTCAAGAGTCTCCTCCAAATTTTAAGCGTCCAAGGCGTCCATCATCTGACACCTCCACAATCCGAAATTAATCTTGCCGTCGAACTTCGAAACATCAATCTTTATGTTATTGATGCTCAAACTATGTATCGTCTTCGTAATAGACGATCCCGATGTGCTTGCTTCACCCATATTGTCGATCTAACCCTTCAAATAAGAATCCTTTAACGAATCCTTCAAACAAGCTCCCAAGTCTAACCCGGAGCTCTGATACCACTTGTTGTGCGCAGCGGAAATTTCGGCAGCACCTCCGGTGCGCAAGGTGCACAACAAGAGATTAGATCACAACGGAATTCTCGTTTCTCAAAGGAAACAAGAACCGAAAGCCAGATATCTTATCAAAGTGAGATATCAGCTCTTCCTCTCGTCAGCTCTAGGACTGCCGTCGAGGGAACCTACAAGCTATTACAAATCACGGCAAGAACACAAATTTTACGTGGTTCGGCAAATAGCCTACGTCCACGGGGTAAGGAGGGGGAGATCTACTATTAGAGGGAGAGATACAACTGGGGTTTACAATCTCACAATCTAAACCCACTCACAAACTCTCAAATCCCTCTTACAATTATCTCTCTCAAAAGGGGATGCACAAACTCTAAACAAAAGAAAAAAACTCTGTTTTTCTTCACTTGAGTTTTTCTCCTGCTGTGATTTTATCCCGCAGCCGCAAAAAGCACCCAGCCGCCAAAACTTCACGCTCTCTCGAAAACCTCCTGCTGACGCTCGTTTCACGAAGCCCTAGAGCAGAATTTATATGGTAGAGCATTCGGGTGGGCCGCGTGCGTGAGATTGGCCAAACGAATTTTTCTTTGATGTCTTCACGTGGGTGGCCCCCACTCGAATCCGCGTTCATCAATTCTCCCACGCTGCACGTGGGTGTGAGTCCCCCCCCCACTTCCGTTCATTCACAACATAGGCTTTACCATTTGTTACGGGAATAGGCTACCCGGTGACGCGTGTTAGGCGTTGACTTTAGGATTTTTGGCTAACCCCTAGCCTTCAACGGATTTGATTAGCCTTTACCGACTACCGTTTGAGTCGGGCTAGCATGCGGATTATCTAAATCCGTTCCGCATGTAATGTTGTGCTAATGGAATGAACTCCTTTAGACTTTGTGCTACGACTTCGAATACGTAGACTTTGCCATTGTTATGGGAAAAGGCTACCCGGCAACGTGTATTAGACGCTGACTTTTCCTTACTTAGGTTTCAGGATAAGATACCCCAGAATCGGACTCTGGTGTCTTTTTCTGTGGAGAAAGACTAAACCGGCAGCGCGTGTTAGGCGTCGGCATATCCCTGCTTAGGATTCGGGATAAACTTCCTAGGATGAATCCTAAATTTTTGGAAAAGGATTGGTGTGGGAAGGAAGAATTTTATATTCTATTCCCCAAACAAGGAAGGAAGAATTTTATATTTTATTTCTTGATTCTGGAAAGGAAGAATTTTATATTCTATTTTCAGTGCAAGAAAGAAACTAGAAGTGGGATCTCCACTCCGAGAATCCGAAAGATCTAAATAAGCTTACCTTTTATAGGATCGGTTATCTAGATGAGTTTTTTCGTTTATCGAAATAAAATTTCAACTTTGGTTATAACCATGAAGAGGTTTAACCAAAGAGAAAAGAGGGGAGTTCTTTCGTTTATCGAAAGGAGACTCCGAATTGAAAGCGGACCTCTTATTCGTGGAAAGAATCAAGAGGGGAATTTGTTGGTGGCTTGGACCAGAAAGACATTTTTGGTGGACTCACTATCAATTGAAATTGACCAGTGAGAGATTTTGGTGGTGAAAATGATTTTGGGTTATCCTCTAGAATATTAAGTGTAATATTCTTCGAGGAACTTCCCGATAAATGGGTTATCCTGAATGTACTAGGGATAGTACTTTTTCAGGAACTTCCCATTTATTAGCATTAATTGCCTGACGCCTTCTAGAGAAACGAGGCGATATGCACCGTTTGAGTAGACTGTGTCTATCACAAACGGTCCTTCCCATTTGGGTTCGAACTTACCCTTCTTCTTGGAATTGAGGATTATCGGTCGGCGAGCAGCGAGGACCAGATCTCCTTCCTTGAAGCTTCTTTGGCGGACCCTTTTGTCAAAAGCCCTAGATATTCTGGCTTGATAAAACTCAATGTGTTGTTGAGCTTCCAAGCGCCTTTCATCTAACATTTCGAGTTCTTCGAGACGTTTCTGATGTTGCTCTTCAGTCGTCATCTCAGTCGCGAGAGAGATTCGAAGAGATGGGATTTGAATCTCCAAAGGCAGCACAACTTCACATCCATATACCAACGAATATGGAGTAGCTCCTGTAGGTGTGCGTACGGTGGTGCGATAAGCCCAGAGTGCTTCACCGAGTTTATCGTCCCAATCTCGTTTATTAGTCTTCACAAGCTTTGACAGGATCTTAATGATCGTCTTGTTGAAAGCCTCAGCTAATCCGTTCACAGCGGGATAATAAGCTGTTGACGAAACATCTTGAATCTTGAATTTGTCGCAGAACCTGACGAAAGCATTGCTTATGAACTGCGGACCGTTGTCATGAATGATCCGTCTCGGCACGCCGTGTCGGTATATGACATGATGCTTGATGAAATTGATGACGTTGTTCGTCTTCACTTCCTTAAGAGGAATTGCTTCAGCCCACTTTGAGAAGTAATCCATGATTACGAGAATAAACCGATCACCTTTGACTGAAGGGGGGAAAATAGGACCGATAATATCCATACCCCATGTTTCGAACGGCCAGGATGTGGTTGACGTGTGTAACCGCTCCGGTGGTTGGTGCATATAATTTGCATGCACTTGACAGGCGTGACGTCCTCGTGCGTATTCGATTGCGTCACGGACCATTGTTGGCCAAAAATATCCCATTCTTCTGATTCGATCGTACAGTTTGGGACCAGGCTGATGCGCACCGCATTCTCCTTCGTGTGCTTCCTTAAGAACTTCTTCTGCTACTTTGTTCGAAAGGCATCGTAGGAGCAAATCATCGTACCCTCGACGGTATAATGTACGGGTCTCGGCATTATAGAAGAACCTTGGTGCTCTTCGGCCGACAGATTCTCTTTCTTTTACATCCTCCGGCAGAATACCATATTGGACGTAGTCAATGATGGGAAAACGCCAATCTCGGGACTCAGACCCGATTTGAGTTGAGTTTACCTCCTCGGCGTTTACGTTTCTATCATCTTCCTCTTCGATATCCATATTGTATATGGGTATGCAGAGTTGATGCGATCTTACTGTGACTAGCAGTTCAGTTTCGGGCGGCTGCGCGAGTGATACTGCTAGTGCTGCCAGTGCATCCGCATAAGCGTTTTGGAGACGAGGGATGTATTCAATAAAGAATTCTTCAAAAGAATCTGCCATTTTGACGGCCTCCTGGTGGTATGAGATCAGGTCTTGGTTCCTGACTTCATACTCTCCACGGACTTGGTTGACTATCAATTGAGAATCCCCAAAAGCTTCGAGATATTCGTCCCCCAATTCCTTGGCGAAACTGAGTCCAATGAGGAGCGCGTTGTACTCGGCTACGTTGTTGGAACATGGATCTGTCAGTGAATAAGCCCGAGGCATTACATGCTTCCCCGAGGAAACTAAGACAACTCCAACTCCGGAGGAGACTTTAGGACATCCGGGGGTTACTGCCTTATTAACTGCTCTCGAAGCACCATCAAAGTATAATTGCCATACTTGTTGATGTGACGTGGTGTTAACCTCGTGGGTTTCATCCAGCAAGTCATCATATACTTCTGCCGTATTCGTTGTCGGGCTTGCCGCCAAAAGATCACAAATCGCTTGTCCTTTGATCGACTTCTGCTGTTTGAAGTGCAAGTCATACTGGGACAAGAGAAGGGCCCATTTTGCTAACCACCAATTCATCGAACCCGATTGTGTCATAAATACCCGTACCGGATTAATATTAGAGATAACGTAAATCGTCTATCCGACCAAGTAATGCCGCATCTTTTGTACCGCGAATACCAATGCGAGACATTCTTTCTCAATCATCGGATATCAGGACTCGGCACCTACCAAAGTCCGACTTAGGTAATAAACTGCCTGTTCGTGACCATTATCATCGTCTTGTGCTAATAAAGCACTTATCGAATGGTTCATCGCCTTGATATAAATTAAGAACGGTTTACCTGATTTTAGTGCGACAAGAACAGAAGGGTTCGTCAAATATGTCTTGATATCTTCGAGTGCTTTTTGGCAGACGTCGTCCTAAATAAATGACACCCCTTTCTTGTTTAGCTTTGAGAACGGTTGGCACTTCCCAGAAAGATTTGAAATGAACCGCCGGATGTAAGCTAATCGTCCTTGCAATGCTCTGAGTTCTCTTAGATTTCTCGAGGGCTGTAATTCATGTATCGCCTTCACCTTATCAGGATCAATATGTATACCTTTAGTGGTGACGACGAATCCCAAGAATTTTCCACTGGACATTCCAAGGAAGGATTTGGTGGGGTTCATTTTCAATTGATGACTCCGCATGAGATCGAACATCGTCTTCAAGTCCTTGATGTGATCTTCTTTGTTGCGGCTTTTTACAACCAAATCATCAACGTAGCACTCGACCGTTTTCCTGATGTGCTTTTGGAAAATCTTAGTCATCGCTCGTTGGTATGTGGCGCCTGCATTCTTTAGACCGAAAGGCATCACCGTGTAGCAGAAGATACCGAGGGGCGTTCTGAACGCTGTATGCTTCTCATCATCCGGGTGCATCTTGATTTGGTTATACCCCGAAAAGCCATCCATGAAGGACATCCTCTCAAATCCGCACGTATTGTCGATGATGACGTCCGTGATTGGGAGGGGAAAGTCGTCTTTCGGACATGCCGGATTTAGGTCCCTGAAGTCGATGCATATCGTGATCTTACCATTTTTCTTCATGACTGGGACAATATTAGCTAGCCAGTCTGGATGTTGCTCCTCTCGGATAAATCCTGAGTCGATCAATTTCTTAACCTCTACCTCAATAGCTTCCATAATCTGTGGACGAAACCGTCTCTGTTGTTGTTTGACAGGTTTGGCATCCGACTTGACATCGAGGCGGTGCACCGCCACATTGGGGTCGAGCCCTGGCATGTCCTCATAGTTCCAAGCGAAGATGTCGATATATTCCCTGATGAGAGCAATTAATTCCTCCTTTTCATCTGGGGGAAGACTATCGCTGATGAATATGGGTTTTGGGTTAGCTTCATCGCCCATATTAATTTGGACTATTTTATCCTCGGTGGGGGGTTCCCTCTGTTCAAACCTATCGCCGTACTGCATGTTTAGGTGATGAACCCATGGGTCTTCCCACGTTGGCATTTGATCGTCGTCCTCCATTGTGGATGGATCAGCTATAGCCATGTTCACCATTAGGGCTTTGAATGCTTCCCCCAGACTTGTATCGGAATCCCATTCTGAGGAATCTAACGAGTACCCATCTTTAGTCTTGTTAGCAATTTGATCGATAATTTGCCAACCACATTCATCATCAGACGAGGAAACGTAGCCTAAGCCTCTTTTGTGACGGTAATAATCATCCGGTTTTCCTTTTGGTACATATGCCGCTTTGACTGGGATACGGGAACCTCGATCGAAGTATAAACCTTCTCCGAGTGTGAAATCATATCCATGTTTTTCCATGAGTTTGCGCGCTTCCGGACTATACTTAGATAAATACAAACCAGATTTGTCATCATTCTCATCTTCTCTTAGGAAATGATCTGGCAACGGAAAACTCTCTCCTTTACCGTAAACCACTTCTTTCTCACCTCCTGTTTTGGCAGGAACAATCAGGGTTGTTCCGAAAGAATGCTGGAGGCTTTTCTTGGTTACATAAGATGATCGGATCGGCGTACATAAATCAAGCTTATCGTCTAATCCTTTTATCGCATTATCAAGAGACAACGAGTACTCTAAATCGTCTTTTATTTCAATATTGGCAAGTTGCCAGTTACAACTGCCATCTGACGACTGTTCATCGTCAAGATTGATTACAAAGGGTACAATGTCATTTAAAACAAAACCACCATTGTAATCGAATCCGGCTTCGGAATCAGCTTCTTCTCCGCTGTCCGTGCCCTGGACCGATGGTTCCGTATCGGATTCGTTACCATAAAGGAGAGAATCAGTGAAATAATTCTCAAACCCTTTAAATGGTTGCTTATCCGCGACCACCGTCCTGACCCTTCCATCAGTGTCGACATATTTCAGACACTGATGTAGGGTGGAGGGAACTATAACGTTACTATGGATCCAAGGCCGACCCAGTAGTAAGTTATATGATGTCTCAGCATCAATCACGTAACACGTGACCTCCGTCTTCAGATCACCCATTTAGTACTTTATCCGGATCTTTCCCAAAGGCCTTGACCTGCTGGTGTTGAATCCGTAAATGACCGTGCCTATAGACGCTAATTTGCTGACTGGAATGCCAAGGCTATGCATAAGGCGAAGCGGCATAATGCTCACAGTGGAACCCGGATCTACTTGGATTCGGTTGACTTCGCTGGAGCTAATGTACCCGATGAAATATAAGGGCCGATCATGGTTCGAATTCTTCGTCTGCATATCCTCTTTGGTGAAGGTGATGCAGGGAAGGTTCTTGGCCGCTACATTGCATTGTTGAACTGACGGTTCTGGCTCTTCCGGTACCGGCTTGATCCGAGTGAGGAATGCTTCTGAATCGGCCAAAGCTTCTCGTAATGCCTCCCTGGTCTCTTTAGACAACCGCAGCAACTCATACAGCGTTATTCGCGCTGGAATATTAGCTAATTGAGCCATGATATCGAAAACACGCGGAGTTTTCGAGCTCTCCGGTTTATCTCTTCCAATCGGACGATTGAAGCGAGACTGCTTCGGATTCTGCACCTCTTGGGGTCTCTTTTCTTTCTGCTGATCCGTCGGCTGTCGTCAAGCATCTTCAACCGGTTTAGGAGCTGCAATCACCCCCAGCTCTGTTAGAGTCTTGGCTGGTCCCTGTTTAGTCACCCCCTGTTCAGCTAACTGGTCACTGGGCGATGGATAGTTGTAGTGATACTCGTTTCCGCTCCTAGTGGCAAACACTTCTTGTTCTTCTTCAGAGAGCGGGAAGGTAGGAGCTTCATCGCCATCCTCCTTGAAGATTACGGAAGTAGCGTTGCAGGCCTTGCTTTTACCCTTTCTTTTCGAGGAAGTCGCCCACTGCTCATCTTCAATCAGATTCGGATGAACCTAGAGGATTTCGCCGTTCGGGACTGTGTGTGGCACAAGTCCCTTTTGGCGCTGTCCATGTGGGTCATCATTCACCGTCTTCAACCCCATTTTGGTGACGCGTTTCGGCTCGAACCATGTCGTGGGCACCGATCCAAAGCTGATTGACACCGCGTTCGCTCCTACATTCTTGGCAGGCTTCGGGGTTATGACGCCCACGTCAATTAGTGCCTGGATCTTGTCCTTGAGGTGGTAGCATGACCTCATAGGGTGATGGACCGCTCTATGGTACGCGTAGTACTTTGGATCCGTCACTTTGCTGGCTCCTTCTTGATCTACGATCGTCGGCAGCTGGATTTTGTTGTTCTCCAACAAGTACTTGAAGATGCCGGGAACTTCATCATCCTTGAAGGAGTAAACTTTGGGAAACCTCGGCTCCGAAGATTTCTGCTTCCGAGGCCTTTGTTGCCGCTGCTGCTGTTGCTGAGGTGGCAATTAAAAAGTTTGGTTAGCATCAACTGCATTAGCATGAGCTTTACCTTTTCCCCTCGGGTTGAAATTCTACGCTGGAGCATTCACCGCTTGTTGGCCTCTCTCCGCCTTCTTCCTCCTGAGGAATCGCTCAGCTTGCTCCCCTCGGACTTTCAGATCCTTCCACGTTTTGGACGGTACTATCCCCATTGCTTCCAACACGTCCAAGGAAAGATTGTTGTGGCAGGTCTGGAGGATGAACTCCTCAGTGATCGGGTCCCGGCAATTCATCGCCTTGTTCCGGAACCTTTTGACGAAGGTGTCGACTAACTCTCCGTCCTTCTGCTTCTCATCGAGCAACGATCCGATAGATATCTCGGTATCGTCGTTGAAGAAATTTGTGAGGAACTTAGTCTCCATGTCGTCCCAGCTGTTTATGCTACCTGGCTTGAGGCGGCGATACCAATCAAAGGCGGCTCCGCAAAGAGTGCCAACGAATGACCGCACCATCAGAGGTTCATTGCCAGAGATTACCCCCAGGTGTGATTTGAAGTAAATCACATGCTGAGTGGGTGAACCCTTCCCATCAAACAGCGTGAAGTTGATTAGATTGAACTTTGCCAGATATGGGATTGATTCCCATTCTCTTGGATATGGACAAGGAATGCCCGTTTTCTTCACCTCTTGAGCAGAAATCAACGTATTGATCTTGCTTTCGAGGTTTTTGATTTTCAAGCTTTCACCTGAGTTTTCATCAGCACGATTCTGAGGTGGAAGCATGGTGTTGTGACTAGCGTCCTCATTGCCACCCCCTGCATTAACGGGAGGGTTGTTGGCATTGCGAGCTTCATCCGCATCCGCATGCTCAACTTCCTGAACAACCTGATTACGGCGGCTTGGTTCGCCTTACTGGTTCGTCAGTGCCTGGATTTGTTGCTCATGTATTTCTCTCATATTCTGCATGGCCATCTGCATTTCGAACCTGAAGCTTTCCTGTTGTTTAGCCATGGCTTCCTCGAGCATCTTGGCCACTTGTTCCGCGCTTATCATGAATGACTCGCGGGGTTGTCCTTCACTGGATACGGTATTGTCCAACGCAATTGCCGAGCCAGCATCTGATTCTTCATCTCCCAAAGGTAATCTTGTCCGAACCCTACCATACATTACACGAATGATAGCTCCGGACTGCAGACGAGTTACGTGTCGGGCACCTTTGGAATCGCCTCGGGATTGTCCTGAGCCGATGCTCCCTTGCTGGTCATATTGGCGGTGACCCTCGGAAATTCTCCATCACCGACCACCGTTCTTCTTTGCCGAAAACGCATATGCCTTGGTTTTGGCGTTTCGGTACTAAGCCTTTCGAATACTGAAACTCTCTCGGGGACTGCCTTGATGCAGTTGCACTCAGACAGTACCGCCCGAATGAGCTTTGAACAAGGGCACTGAGTTTCCAGCCTTCGAGGACTTCTCTTTCTGACTTTGCTCGTACCCCAGCACGATAGTACAGCTCGTCCGTTTGAAAGTCGGAGCAACCTATCGTGTGTTGGCACGATTTCTCAGGTATAACGCAATCATCATCAGACGATAACGTTTCCTTCTGAGAGCGAACTACCTTCTTCGGGCTTTCAAGAGTCACGCGTCTCGATACACGCCTTTGTGGGCGTGAATTCTCAACAGGCTCCTGAACTTCAATACACAGCGTAGTGCGCTTAGTTGCCCTGATTTCCTCGTCATGTTGAGGGTTGCGGCGACCCCTAGCGTGTTGAATCGTTCGGGATTTCTTCATTGGCCCCAAACGTTCCTGAACTGGAGCTTTGCCTCGCTCCTTTGGAAGTGGACCGAGGCGCTCCAAAACCGACTTCCTTTTCTGGGATGGTCCTACGGGATCTCCCGGAGCAGTTGTGGAAATCATCGGCGGTCTGGATTGATTCGCCGGAGGTTGAACTTTCAGAGGCTGCAGTTGTTGCTCCTTAGTCTGAATCGCCGCTTCAGACTTCAGTCTCCAAACTTTACGTGTTGATGGCGGCTTCTTGGCCACCTCTTTCTGTAGCCTTCTACGGGCTTCTTCGGCTTGAGCCCGTGCCTGCGCTGATAGTGCGTGGCGTTTGCGGATGCGTTCTTCCAGCGTTGAACGGTTCCGTTTGACACGGACCCATTCCATTGTGGGTGGCTTGGAAGAGCCGTCGTTCATCTGTTGTTGAGGCTGTTTGCCTCTCTTGTTCTTCAGATCCGCATTGTAACGGATCCTGTCAACTGACTCCATGGCCTTTGCGAATTGTTTCGCAAGGCGTTGACGTTGCCTTTGGCAGGCTCTCTTCGAGAGAGTCACCACGCCCTCTGCGGCAGAAGGGTTAGCCAGAGCAGATCCGACCTGGTTGGGAATTGGAGGTATCTCACCCGATGCAGCTTTGGCATCCAGCGGGGCGAGATCTTTGTTGGTGTTTTCAACGTCTTCATACCAACGAGTTTTTCTCCTGGAGGAGAGTTTCTTGGACTTGCGGGGGGAGTTTGATCCGGACGAGGACGATAAGTATTCCTCAAACTTTTGCTGGTCGAACTCGTATTTGACCTCCTCCACGACCGGGATTGAGATCCGCGGCTGCGACGCTCCGATCTCGGCAGCGAGATCGGCGGCTCCCACTGTGGTCGCCAGATTGTTCGCGGTGAAAATCGTGTCTTTCTTCATCGATTCCATTGTCATCTTAGATAACAGCTTTTTTTGAGTTACAAAGATCTGGTCTTTTTATAAGATCCGGTTACAATAAAATCAAAGAAAATAAAAAAGATTACAACTTTCTCCTTTTGCCGAACAAATCACGAGCTCCTGTTTTTCGGTCACTCGCTTGCGTGGGTTGTTTGCCTGCACCGGGGTTTATCCGTTGACCACTGCACGATCTAGATCTGGTCGGATCTATGTAGTACGACGAGTATTATTTCACGAAGGAAATAATAGCCGGGGGGGATTATTTCACCAATGAAATAGTCACCCAAATCTCGGGATCAAAGACCAAGCTTTGATCTGGAGTACGCCTGCGTAGATCTGAGATCCGGTCCTCTCGAACACCTGCCTTTTTTGGCGTTGACGATCGCCGAGCACCAGATCTGGAAGAGCAAGTCCTCGAAGTCCCAAAGCTTGGATCTTTTTTAGATCTGAGTCTTGAATCCAGCAGAGCTTCGCCTCTCCAAAAATTCTAACCTTTGAAAATGAACCAAGGGGGGCCTATTTATAGGCAACCCTTACTGTGCCTTGGGCACAAGGTGGCCGGCCACCAAGTGGCTCGGCCACCGAGCCACCAATGGGTGGTTCGGCGGCCGAGCCACCCATTTTTGGGTGGCTCGGCCACCGAGCCACCCTTAGGTGACTCGGTTTTGGCCGGGTCTCTCTTGGTGTTGTTTTCTCCGCCGTTGTGTCCGTTTTCCGGTTCTGTGGTTGATTTATCCGGACTTGATTTGTTGACCTGATTTGGCAGTAAATCCGGATCCTAATTTGGCAGTAAATCCACTTTTAAGTTCGAGTCCAAAACTGATCTTGATTCGATCGTGATTCGTCCGAGTCCGCTCTTGGTTGGATGACTCGTTGATTCCTCAACCCGTTAGCTTGATCCCGCACGCGAGTGGATTCATTCCGTTGTTTGTGTGCAGTTCGTTAGCTTCGTAGCCTCGTTAATCCGCTTCGTCGCGTATCGCTTGGCTTCGGTGTTGTGGACTAACGATCGTGTTCGCGTACGTCGCCCGATAGTTGGTTTGTCGAATCGACGTTGTCGAGCTGTGTTAAGGGACCTATAGGCAGTTTTATACGCCTACAATAGGTAACACTCACATTGATAAGGCACTTCTAGACTTGGGAGCCAGCATCAACCTCCTTCCTTATTCGGTCTATCAACAGCTAGGTGTAGGAGAACTTAAACCTACAAGATGCACTCTACAGTTAGCTGATAGATCTGTAAAAATTCCCAAAGGAGAGGTAGAGGATGTTCTGATCAAAGTTGGAGAGTTCATTTTCCCTGTTGATTTTATTGTCTTGGAAACGCAGCCCGTTTCCAATCTCAAAAGTCAAATTCCCATCATTCTAGGAAGACCGTTCTTAGCCACCTCAAACGCTTTGATCAATTGTAGAACTGGTCAGATGAAACTATCTTTTGGAAATATGACTGTTGACCTCAATATTTTCAACTTAGGGAGACAACCTAGTGATCCATCTGATGAACCCATGGAAGTGAATTTCATTCAAGGAATATCCAGTGAACAACAAGAGGGAGAGTGTGAGTCTGATTCAAATGCATCTGATTTAATGATTGAGGAGCTTTCTGATGACGAACTAGAGATAGAACCACTGATCAATCATGTTTTTGCTGTTGGCTGGCAACGAGAACCTTTAGAGATAGAACCCCGAGTCCAGCTTCGCCCATCTGTGGAGGAACCCCCTAAGTTAGAGCTCAAACCTCTACCCAAAAATTTAGAGTATGCCTACTTAGGGGACAACGAGTCTTTACCAGTTATCATTTCTTCTGAGTTGACTACCAGTCAAAAGGAAGCTCTCTTAGCTGTTTTAAGAGAGAATAGAGAAGCCATTGGATGGACCATGGCTGATATCAAAGGGATTAGTCCAACCATTATTCAACACTGAATCCATTTGATAGATGATGCCAAACCTACTAGAGATGCTCAACGTAGGTTAAACCCAGTGATGAAAGAAGCTGTTAGGAAAGACATTTTGAAATGTCTCGATCATGGGATCATTTATCCCATTTCTGATAGTTCATGGGTGAGTCCGGTCCAAGTTGTTCCAAAGAAATCTGGGATCACCGTGATCCAAAATGAGGCTAATGAGCTGATTCCCACTCGAATCCAAACTGGATGGCGAGTCTGTATTGACTACCAAAAACTCAACTTGGCCACTCGAAAAGATCACTTCCCTCTTCCTTTCATTGACCAAATGTTAGAGCGTTTAGCAGGACACGAGTTCTATTGTTTCTTGGATGGATATTCAGGTTACAATCAAGGAGAAGATCAGGAGAAAACCACATTCACTTGCCCGTATGGAACATTCGCATACCGACGCATGCCTTTTGGCCTGCGCAACGCACCGGCCACATTCCAACTTACATGATCAGTATTTTTTCCGACATGGTAGAGCAATTTCTCAAAATTTTCATAGATGACTTTTCCATTTTTGGTGACACATTTTCCCAATGTTTGCATCATCTTAAACTGGTCCTAGAACGGTATAGGGAGAAAAATCTGACTCTCAATTGGGAGAAATGTCATTTCATGGTCAAACAAGGCATTGTCTTAGGACATGTAGTTTCGAATAGGGGAATCGAAGTGGACAAAGCCAAGGTAGATCTCATTTCCAATCTCCCTCCTCCCAAAACAGTCAAAGATGTCAGATCGTTTCTTGGTCATGCTGGTTTTTACCGACGTTTCATCAAGGATTTCAGCAAAATTGCTAGACCCTTGACCAATCTTTTAGCCAAGGATACATCATTTGTCTTCTCCTTCGACTGCCTCAAAGCTTTCAAATATCTGAAAAGGAGCTAACCACAGCTCCTATCATTCATGTACCGGACTGGACCTTACCCTTCGAACTGATGTGTGATGCATCGGATTCTGCGATTGGTGTTGTTTTAGGACAACGGTTTGATGGAAAACCGCATGTGATCTACTACGCCAGTAGGACTCTGAATGATGCCCAGCAAAACTACTCTGTCACAGAGAAAGAGTTTTTAGCTCTAGTCTTTGCCTTAGAAAAATTCAGGTCCTACCTCATCGGTTCCTTAACCAAAGTTTTCACAAATCATGCCGCACTAAAGTATCTTTTGACCAAAAAGGATGCTAAAGCACGGCTCATTAGATGGATTCTCCTTCTTCAAGAGTTTGACATTCAAATTCTTGACAGAAGGGGAACAGAGAACCCCGTAGCAGATCACCTCTCTCGACTCCCAAATGCACCAACATCAACCGTTCCAATCAATGAGCATTTCCCTGATGAACAACTCTTAGAAATCCAATCCGTTCCCTGGTTCGCCGACATTGTGAACTACATAGTCATGAACCAGATCCCTTCTCATTGGTCCAAACAGGATAGATCCCATTTTCTCTCCCAAGTAAAATACTTTTATTGGGATGATCCATATCTATTCAAATACTGTCCTGATCAGATCTTTAGGAGGTGTATTCCCACGGAAGAAACTAGGAGTGTTCTATCCTTTTGTCATGAACAAGCCTGTGGGGGTCACTTTGGCCCGAGGAAAACAGCTGAAAAAGTTCTCCAATCTGGGCTGTATTGGCCCACTCTCTTTAAGGATTCATTCGAGTTTTGCAAAACCTGTAACCACTGTCAGCTTTTAGGAAAGGTCACTAGAAGAAATATGATGCCCCTACAACCCATCTTATCCGTTGAACTTTTTGATCTGTGGGGTATCGATTTTATGGGACCATTTCCAAATTCCTTTAGAAATGTCTACATTCTAGTAGCCGATGAATACATGTCAAAATGGGTTGAGGCGGTAGCTTGCAAAACTAATGATAACAAGGTCGTTGTCAAATTTTTGAAAGAGAACATTTTTGCCCGGTTTGGAGTACCTCGAGCGATCATCAGTGATAACGGTACACATTTCTGTAACCGTTCTTTCGAGGCTTTGATGAGGAAATATTCAATCACACACAAATTGTCAACTCCTTATCACCCCCAAACCAGTGGACAAGTAGAGGTCACAAATAGACAGATCAAATAAATCTTAGAAAAAACAGTTAATCATAACAGAAAAGATTGGTCTGTAAAATTGTGTGATGCTTTGTGAACGTATAGAACAGCTTTTAAGGCCAATTTAGGGATGTCACCATACAGACTGGTATTCGGGAAAGCTTGTCATCTACCAGTAGAGTTGGAACAT